>CAUYSK010030163.1:0-86052 GCA_963575035.1 Avahi laniger
CTTAGTATGCTTTTGTGATTTTTCAGAGATTACAAATTTCAAGATAAAAATTATTTTTTGTTTCATTTTAGATTTAGAATTTGATTCTCCCTTATTTCACTGCCCATAAAATATTTTTCAATTAATTATATGGAAAAATAAATAATTTCAGTGGGGCTCTATCAGCTGTCAGAAGTACTAATCTGCTGACCTTGTTATTAATGCATTTTATCCAGCCGCAACCTTGTTTATCTTCATAGCCACTCTGTAAAGTAAGTGGCAGGACCCGCTTTCCTAGATGGGAAACTGAGGAATGGACAAGGGCAGCGACTTCCTGGAGTCCCACACCTGATGCCTGATGTGGGAAGTGTGGGAGGAATCAAACCCAGCTGTTGATCCCAATCAACATTTTCCCCCGAATTACCGTCTTGAAAGTATTACAGTGGGTCACTTCTTACGTGTCCTGCCAAAGTAAAATCATTTTTTAAAGTGAATATAGAAGGAAAATTTGTGATGAGGGCAGGGGAAGAATAGTCACCACAGAACTCGCAAGTACCTGGGGGCGGCGGGGTGGGCGGGGAAGACTTTTTAGACTTCTCTTCCTGCCCCTGCTGGTGTGGCCTGCCCTGTGCGTCCAGGGCTGGGGCCGAGCTTGGCAGGCAGAGGGGCCGACGGCTGCTGCATTCAGCCGGCCTGGCCGCGGGGAGCTGTGGGCTCGGTTGGCACAGCAGTGCGGAGGTGAAGTCGCCTGCTCCAGCCACCCCACCCCCAGTTCTCCCATACGCACTTCGCATTGTGCGTGTTTGTGGGAAAGGTGCTTTTGAAAAAGTATTCTGCCCAAATATGAGTAATATGTCATTATTCTTCCAGTTAAAACAAAAGTTTTAGAAAAAACAATGCACTTTAAGAACTGATAGGATGATTCAGTAAGCTGACTGCCTTTAAATTAAATATACCAAAATCAGCCTATACCCCAGCATAAATCAGTTCGAATACATAAGATGCCAGGGGAGAGGTGGGGACAAGATCCCATTTGTAACAGCAAAAGGGCACACCTCCTAGGAACAAGCTTCTTAAGAGGCAGGTGTGCCGTGTGTGAAGACAGCTGCAGCACCCTGGACTAGGTGGCAGAGAGCCGTGGAGCCAGAAAGTTCCGTCACAGACCTAGTAGTGTAAGCACTTAGAGTAATTACAAGTGACATTTGTAATCGTCGGAAGGTAACTGATTGATCAGTAATGTATTGAAATGGCTAATAATTTTGAAGGAAAACAATCTGTATTGTACAGCATGTAGTCATATTTCTCATGGACTAAAGAGTTAACTGTTAAACGAACATGAAAGACACAGAGAGAAAACATTGGTGTTTGAACTTGAGATGGGGGAGGCATTTTTAAGGTGCATAAGCTAATGTCAAAATGATAGCTTTGACCACATGCAAATTTAACTAAATAAAATTAAAGGCGAAGAACACACTCTGAAGAACACTTGCACTGTTCGGTGAAGAAGTTCTCCCTTTAAATCTGGAACACCCCCAGAAGTGGTTACTGCTGTCCCCGTTGGAATGATAAAGAAGTAGGGGCTTCAGCAGGTTGTCCAGGGCCACCGTGTAGAGCCAAGCTTTGAACCCAAGCTGTCTGCCTTGGGGGCTCTCAACCACCACATGACATTGCCTCCTTCAGTAAGAAAGTAGGAATAGTTTGTTAGAACGAAGAGCTGGCTACACGGGCGATTCACAGTGGAGGAAACACAGATGTCTAATGCACGAAAACCTTTGTCCTCACTGGTAGTCAGGAGTGCGAAATAAAGCAAGGTAGGATGGTCAGAAAAGTCTCCTTTGTGGACAACCCTTCTGCTCCGTGGATGAACTGTGACCTACACGTTTCCCGACTCTAACGAAGTGGATCCCCTCACCTCGGCATTGAGGGTCTTGAGGGATAAGGGCAGTGAGTGACTGGAAAAATCTAGTGCACACAGTTACCCACTAGGAGCTTCACCACCCATCTTGGCATATTAAAGGTTCTGAGAAGTCCTGCAGTTAAGAAAGAAAGAAGCTATTTTCCTTTAACCCAGCAATTCTCTCCATTACCACTTTCATGGAATACACTTCGGGAAACACTGGTTTCCTGGAGAGGTTCTTAACCTACATATCAGATGACCCGGATTCTAGACCCTTTTTGATAACGGGCCTGTGTGATATTAGCGAAGTCTTTTATTTTCTTAGTGGGGTAGAAGGAAACAGCTTTCCTTAAATGTTTGTTTTTTTTTTTCTTTCCCAAGTAGAGAACTGCTTCAGAAAACCCTGGCTTCTCCAATAGGAGGGGAAAGGCAGGTGGGAAGACAGCACTGTGTACGTGGTGTCTCGGCAGATCTTGTTGGAAGTCAGGGGCCTGAGTGGTAGCTTTGGCTCTGCCACTAACTTGCCGTGGGGAGGCAGGACTCTGGGTCTCAGGCCTTTTTTCCGTGAAGTCTGGCCTGGTGATCTCTCAGAACCTGAGCTCTGTTGCCTAGAACTAAAAGAACATCACCCTGGATCCCCTTCTGTTGATGTCACTGCTTTCAGGATCCCCTTCTGCTGGCAAAAGAGGCATCAGCTCCTCTCAGGTCTGTGACTGCGTAACTTGCGCCGTATGGCACATATGCGGAGAGAACAGAACAGGCAGAGGCCGCGGGCTGATTCCCGCCCGGTCTCGCCGCCTGGGCGGCTCACTCGAGTGGGAAGAGAAGGCTGCTGGGACTTGAATCCTGGCTGAGTCACCTTCCTACTTTGAGAACTTGGGTTGGGGCACTTCATCCCACAGAGTTCCCGCCCATCTGCAAGACAGGGGCACGAAAACCGAATTCATGGGACAGTGGGGAGGATTCCGGGATGCACGTATGGTGCGAACACGTGCACGGCAGGCAGGCGCTTAATAGATGCCAGCTGATGGTTTTACTACCCGCATTGGCTGCCCAGGACTTGTTGGCTCACCCCTGCGGTCCGCCAGCCTGGAAGCTGTGCCCCGACGCCGCAAGCAGCCTTCCAGGCTGTTTTTTCACAGGTGAACACAGTCCCAGCCGTGGCTTCCATAGTGGGGCATTTTATAACCCAGGGCATGTTTGCAAGGGTTATTCCAAGCTTATTAATTTGCAATCAGCTTATTTAACTGAGGGAGGAGATTAGAAGGCCCTCCATGGAGGCCTTTTAGATGGTCATGAAAACAGTCAAGGTGAGGTTCCCCAAATGGGAAGCCATTCGGGGAGGTCAGAGGGTCAGGGTCCAGGCTGTGGCTGACTGGTTTTCATTCCTGGCACCAGCTCCATCCTCTGCCCTGGCAGGGTGGGCTCCTGGACCACCCGGGTCTTTCCCAGTCCTCTTCCCTATGGCCTGGCAGACACCTCTCTCCCCACCTCAGTTCCCCAAACACGGAACTGCCCCCCAGTTATCACGGGGAAGCTCTTTGGAAGCCATGAGGGGAAGCTAGACCGAGTAAGTGGCTGGATAATCCGAGGAGGTGGGGAGGAGGCCGGCATTGATCTCAGCGTGCAGGGACAAGCGAGCTGACCCGCCTGGGCTGTAGGTGGTGCCAGCCAGTGTGGCATCTGGATCTTCTGCATCCCCTTTCCGTTGTCCGTTCCCAGATCCTGCCTTCTCGTGCCTTTGCCTCCCTGCAGTCCACCCTTCCACCTTGTCAAGACCGCTCTTCCCTTGGAACCGACGGCCCTAGTCTCCCCCACACGCTGCCAGTGTAACCCAGCACCCCTCCGCCCAGCTTGAGAGCCCCCAAGTCCACGTCCCGAGGGTCTTTCCCAATCACCCAGTAATGGTCCTCTCTTCCTGGCTTTTCTTTCCTCCCTGGGCCTCTCCTGAGTCTGTCTCTCCTGGTGGGGACACTGTTTTAACACCTTACCTGCTATTGCCTGTTCAAAACCCTGATGCAGAAAATGCCTGTGGGGTGCTACTACCCAGCAGTGAACCGAGGCTGGAAGCAGAGTGCCGTTTTGTTTTGTACGTTTCCTTGGAAATAGGTGGTTTTTAATGCCCACCACCACTCCTCTATTTGCCAGGCCAAAGAAGCTTGTTTTTGTAAACCTGGGAATTAAGGTTCTACAGAATTCTTCGCTAGGTCTTTCTAGGCTGTTAGTCTGAGATTGGGGGCCTGAAAAGTCTGCTTAGGAGCATTGGAATTGATGGTTGAGCATCTTAAAATCAAAGGCCGGACCCAGCATAGCTGTCACCTTCACCACATCTCAGCCGTGTGACCGCTAAGCCTTGGCTTCGTCATCTGTGAGATGGGAGAGACGTCACTAACTGCAGAATTGGAGCTCATGGACGTAAAGCCTACAGCGTAGGACCCGGCTTGGAGTGGCTGTCTCTGTGGGGTTCTGAGGTCGCATCAGACTTGCACAAAACACCCTGCTGGCCTCCTGGTTTTCAGTAGATAACAGTGCCAGGTACTGTTCTAGACCCTTTGCATACTTAGCTTTTTAAGCTGCACAGCACAAGGTTAGTCTTCTATCCCCATTTTACAGATGAGGAAACTGAGATAGGTTCATGGGTTGGTCAGAGTCTCAGAGCTAATTAGTAAGTAGCAGAGTCAGGATCTACTCCAGGCCCATCTGACTCTGAAGCCCATCTTCTCCCGCCATGCTCTCTGTGCCCACAGCTGCTCCAGGAATAGCTTTCTCCTTGTCACTGCAGGTCACCAGTGGACGGCTGACTCTGAATGCAGATATCGTCATAATTATTAGTGCCAGCGAGAAGTTACTTGGTCTTCGTAGAGGGTAGCTTTCCCTTTCCCACGTTGGAAGGGCATCCTGTTTTGGCCTCCCATCGTTAAAGATGAAATGCTGATGGAAATGGAAGCGTTCGTGGTAAAAAAAACAAAAACAAAAAACACATGACCCTGGCATCCCAGCTGCCACCGCCAGCAGCAGCGCCATGAGGGTGGTTCCAGTGCACCCAGGGGCTTTGCATTGCTTACATAAAGGAGTTTCAGAGCTTTGGAAGGGGTGCAGGGTGAAGAATGGTTCCGCCTTCCTCCTCTTTTGGGTCACTGGCCCTCATTGGGCTGGACACTTTTTATTCACTAATCAGACGGGTTGTGGTTGCCCTTTGCCACATCTGTGGCTGCCTTCCTGGGCGTGTTGAGCTCACAATTAAGGTTCATTAGAGACCCCGTCAGTCACAAGGCACACAGAGCCTGCCTGTGAGGGGCCTCGCCATGGGGCTGGCGGTTGTGCCTCTTTGCAGGGGCCGTCCAGCCCTGTGCTTCTCTACCCCTCGAAATCAGTCTCTTTGCAAGCGATTGCCGGCCAGATCCTAGATGCCTTGTGTGCAGGAGACGAGGTATGAGCTGCACTTGGGAAGCTCCGGGCTTCCAGGTCCTCCTGGGCCCATTACCTCTCCTGTAATTGAAACCTTCAAGCGAGCACAGAATTGACGTTACAGATGCTGCCAGTAGGAGTTTCGTCAGATGGAGGCTTTGGAGTGAGCGTCTGACAGCAGGCCACTCCGAGGAGAGACCGGAGCCAAATACAGAGGAGATTTAATTATCGTTAATCTCCCTCTCCCTTCTTTTTGGAATGTACTGGGACTCTTAATTACTATTGACTGGAAGCTAAAATAACACTCCTAGTTCAGAACAAAACCCTTTAGGAGATTTGCCCCAGGCTGGAAATGATTATCCTTTATCCAAGTGGATTTTTTCCCTCTTTCTGACCATGTAAGTTGGGAGTAGAGGAGATAATATGTATCAGGCATTTTAAAGTGGTTTAATACGTCTTCAGCCACATTTTTATCCCTGCCTCGTTGACCTTCCTAATTCCAAGCTCTGCCTATTAGGGGAGCCACATCTCCGTGTGTATCACTCAGCAGGAGTCGTCCTACAGCACTTCTGTGAATTGTGCGCTATAACTTTGTGTTGTTAGCACTGAAGGGTGCCTGGCTTGTACGAACCTGTGGGATGTAATAATAATGCTCGTCTCTACCCCCAGACCCTAACACAGTGCCTGGTTTATAAGCTGACCTTAAGTGTTAGTTAATAAACCAGTAAACACACTATCCCCAGACTCTGAGGGTAGCGGACTCCACATTAGACTTTCTAAGCCATGACTCAGGAGACCTCAGCAGGTTCTTGAGGGCTCGTGGACCCAGGAGGTGGCAGTGAGAACATGGACAGGCAGTCAGTTGTCATGAGTTAGTGGGTCTGGGTGCAGCCTGAGTATCTGGGTGACCCTGAGTAAGCTGCCTACGCTCTAGGCCTGTTTGCTCATCCGTGCAATGGCGAGAATTATGGATTTACCCCATTCGCAGAGGGCAGTTGTGAGTATTAAAGGAAGTTTGTGGGGAAAACACTGGCGCGAGTCAGTGGTGACTGTGGTGATGGAGGGAAGGAAGGTGGTGGCAGACTTTCCTTACGGGCTTTGGTGACAACAGGAAGTGAACGGAGGAGAAATCCAGTGACAGGAGGGGCTCAACTCCACGGCCTTTCCCGACACCGCAGAGCTGTCCTTTTAGGGAGGCGCGTGCACGCCCCTTGTCAGAAGTGGCTGCCATTCCGGATGGCCGGATTGGAGGGTGAACGCGTCTTGATCAGGCTCTGTGAGGTCATGCCTTCTTGCAGCCAGGAGTGGGCAGTGAGGCGTGCTCGGGTCCCGCACTGACAGGTGGGCTTTAATGCCATTACTTCTAGTACTTCACCTCTGGAGTCTCGACACTGCAGGCGTTAAGCAGGGCATGTGACATGGAAGAGCTGTGGCTGGAGCACAGGAGAGAGGCCGGCCAGAGGGGCATGGGGTGCGTCTCAGTCTCCTGGAGGCCCGTGGAGACCTGGTTCCCTCTGCCCCGGGTGGTCACTTTTTAGCTGCCCACCCGATACGGCCTGTCCAAATGCTCATTTTAGAGCAGTTCAGTGAACACTGGTTGCTAATACCCCACCCTAGTTACTAGCGTTTTGTAACAGCCTCTAGACGGGTCTCCCTGCTTGCAGCCCCCGCCTGCCCCAGCGCGCTCTGCAGTCACCTTTCCAAGATGCCCTTCTGATTACGTCCCAGCATGACTCCATGCTGTTGTCAGGATCAAGCCCAGAGAACGTGTCTGGGCTTAAGAGCTCCTGCTCTGGCCGCACCTGCCCTGCCACCTCCCCCTGAGTGCCCCAGGACCTATGCCCTGTCCACTGACCTTTGTAAAGTGCTGCCCCCTTACTGGGACGCATGTCCACACCAGCTCTAGTCCCGCCAGCTCCTCATCTTCCACACCTCCACGTGGGCCTCACGTAAGGCCCCCTCCCCGCAGCAGGCCACGTGCTTCCACCGTCTGTTGGGGTTGCCCGATCACGGGACTCGGTGGCTCTCAGGGTGGGAATCTCGTCTCCGCTTTTGCCTTTGTATCCCCCGTGTCAGGCAGGGTGGACGCCTGCTCAAGCTCCCACTGAGAGGCCCTGCTGAGCTGAAGGCGCTGGGGTCAGAGTGACAAGGTAATAGTTGTGTCTTTAAAGAGCTCATAGCCGTGGGGAGACAGACACCAGGTGGGTAGGACACAAGGCTTCTGATGGCGAGGAACACAGCACCATGGAAGCACCGCGGAGGAACATCTAAGCCTGCCCTTGGGGGGTGGATTTCAGGGAAGGGTCCTTAAAGTAGGTGAAGCCTGAGACACAGCCGGTGGTGATAGGAAGAGAGCTGGCTGGGCAAAGATCAAGGGGGAGCAGATGTGTTTTGCCGGGATTAGAGCCTGAGATTTGGTGCCTAGTGAGCCCTGGGCTTTGGTTCGGGCCACGTGGGTCCCGCGCCAGAAACCAGGTGATGGGCGCACACTCCCCCTTTGCTGAGGATCAGCTTTAGTTCTCATTCAGACTTTCTGGATGGCTAAGGGATAGCTACAGTTTTAAGACTATAACTGAGAAATGTACCCTCGTGAGCCCGTTGCTCCAAGTGCCTGCCTGCCTCTGTAGGAGCCCACATGAGCCCTTTCCTGGGAAGCAGTGGTCTTGTTGGCTCTGTTGAGAAAAGTCCTTTTTGGAGCTGCCAGTGCTACGGCCTTTGTCTTTGACCCCATGGGGGCCTAGAACTTCCTCAGTCTGGCCATTCAGGCGCTCTGCCGAGTCCTGCTGCCTCCTTAGCAGCTCTGGTCCAGCGGCTGCTGCTCCATAGGAAACCTCAAGCAAACTCCTGACTTGCCATTTTCCTTGGACTCTGTGATTTTGGCAGAGAAGAGTGAAGAGTCTGTGCCTTTGTTTCTGATCCCGTTGCCCTTACAACTTAAGATCTGGTCACTCGTAACTGCTGGGGGCACAGGGTATCCTGGAAAGTGGAGTAAAATTACCAGTTTAAAAAGTCTATGCCACCAACTGCATTAAACTGCATGATATCCTAGAAAGAAAGGAATCGAAAGGGTGTCAGCTATTTGGGGAAAATCGCTGCTTCTACTTCCATCACCTGGGAGTCAAATAGGCTGATGTCATCGCCCCGCCTCGTGGAGCAGAGGATACTTTTTACTTTGTTACAGATCATCTGCCTATTGGCAGGATATTTCAGTCTCTTTGGAAATGCATGTGAAAATGCCCAGTAATACATGCAAACCGAAAACACAGCACCTAGCTCTGAGGGGGTTGTTTAGTTTTCCCTTGAATTCTGTTGCTGCCTTACAGCACCAAGAGAGCATTCCTGCATGCTGGCTCAGGAAGCACCCTAGGAAGGAGAGAATCCGGCCTGGCCTCTCCTGGCTAGGCGGTCCTCCTTTGGTGCCTTTTAAGGGATCACCTGAGGCTACTAAGGTGGCAAGGGACAGGACTGCACACTTCATTCTTGGCAAGAGTATCAAACAGAATTTGAACTTGTTGATCACCCCTTGGTTTCCACATTCTTTCCATTCTGGAGAGCAAGGGCAGATTTGCGATGCTCCTTGGGCTTTGCAAATCTTTCCCTAATTAAAGGGCCTCCCGGCTGTGTGCGTAACTCTTCTGCCTCAAATCTCTGCCCTTTTGTGTTTGTGTTTAAAATTCCATCTTTCCAGAATGTTTGCCCACTCAGCAAGCCGCCTTGAAAGCCCCCACTTTTGTTTGGGGGAAGGTCCCCCCCCTTTTTGGTTTTTATTCTGCCTGTGTATAGGAAATTTAAGTCTCTTTGGAATTATTTGTGAAAATGCTCTTTAGTGTTTTTTTTCTTTAACCACGATGTGTGCATTGGAAGGTGGGATGGGGAACCCCTGGCATCCGTGCTTCGTTAGCTGACACTCGAAGAGCCTCGAGACGAAGCTTCTAGAGTATCGTTTTGGTTCCAGTCTGGGGAAAGTGAACCAAAGAGCTTATTAACTGCCCTGTGCTTCTGTAGTGGCAGCAATGCTGCAGGGCCAGAGAAGCACTTTAGGAAGGAACTGGCAACAGGTAAGGATCAGGGTACCTACGGTAGCGGGAGGCTGTGCTGTCCAGAGGCGAAGAAGATACTTGGTGCTTGTCACCTGGAGCAGGGAGGCACATGTCATCCAAAATGCACACAGACCCCTCACTTGGCCCTGCCCTCTTAGAATTTTTTCATGCAAGACCTGTCCAGCTCAGGGGTGGGGGAGCTGCAGCCTTGGGGCTCCATGTGGCCTTCTGGATCCTTGAGTGCAGCCTTTTGACTGAATCCAAGTTTTACAGAGCAAATCCTTTTACCGAAGGATTTATTAGACGCTAGCTCCTTCATTTCAGAAACTTTATGGACTCCCGCTGCTGGTGGCAGCCAGAGAACAATGCTTGGAGAGCTTCCCTTAGGAGGGTCTGAAGGGTATTTCTGCAGGTTAGATCTTGCCTTCTGGTTGATGAGAAATGTGGGACACAAAAGTGAATTGGAGGATGGGCTCGGTGGCTCACACTTGTAATCCTGGCACTCTGGGAAGCCAAGGTAGGAGGATCGCTTGAGGCCAGGAGTTCAAGACCAGCAAGAGCAAGACCCCATCTCTACTAAAAATATTAAAAATTAGCCGGGCATGGTGGTGAGCGCCTGGTCCCAGCTACTCAGGAGGCTGAGGCAGGAGGATCACTTGAGCCCAGGAGTTTGAGGTTGCAGTGAGTTACAGTGATGGTACTGTACTCTAGCCTCAGTGACAGAGTGAGACCTTGTCTCAAAAAAGAAGAAAAAAAAAGTGAATTGGAGAGAGATGCCACTTCCTGAGCATCAGAAGAGGCAGACGTTTCCTTTCCAAAGCTGACAGAAAGCCATCCTGGCAGGCACTAGCCCTGGATGCGGAGTGCCTGGGTCACCCCCTTAGAACATATCTGGTTTTGGAAACAGGTTAAAAATACTTGAGAAGAGCACGGCACGGCACGCTCAGTCTGCTTTCCCTGATGTTTGAAATAGACCAGGAACATGGGCCAGGAAGCCCGGAGGAGCCTGCGTGTCCCGCAGGGTTTGCAGTTGGGCGTCTGGCAGGAGCTCGGGGTTTCCAATGCCCCCGTCCATCACGGCCCCCGCACAGTTGACAGTGTGATAACTGCCTTGACTGGGTGTCGTGTACAGGAAGGACATGCTGGAATTGACGTAGAGCTGGGTAATAGGAGAAACTTTAGGAAATAGGGTTGTGATAAGGGGGGCCTAGGGGACGGGGTGGGCAGGGGGACGTTCAGATTCTGTATATAAATGTAGAAATTCCCTAAGAGCTTGAATTTGAACGTGGCCCTAGGGGAGAAGCTATGCTGCCGACAGCCTTTTCTTCCCTCTTTATATTGCGAATGCTTCTCTCAGCTGCCTGTGTCTGTGTCCTAAGACCGTGAGCCCGAGAGCAGGGCCAGGCCTCACCTGGCATCTCGGAGCACCTTGCCCGGGAAAGGTTTTGCTTTAGGAGGAAGGTCGCAGACTTCTGATTAACTCTTAAATCCTGAACTATGAAACTTTGTAGGATCTCAACACTAAAATGAGCCTTACTGATTGTCTAGTCTAGCAGTTTTCAAACATTCTGAAAATTGGTAGGGCCTTCTTTTCAGATGAAATCTGAGAGCTTCAGTGAAACAGAAGGTGGTGGGCCTGCACTTCCTCTTCCCCCACTTGTCACCCCGAACCCCTCCCCCGTTCTCAGCCCTTCTCTGCCTTGGAGAACCACCCACGGTACGGAAGGGAACCGCGGCCCACCTGGCGTCGTGGCACTGTTGCGTTCGTGGCAGACCCAGCGTTGGCGTCCAGGCCAGTGAGGAGTCCCTGCTCCGTGTGTGTTTGCTCCGATGCCGGAGAAGCTCTGGTAGCGAGGGTGAGTTGTCAGGTAGCAGCGACTGAGAGCGGAGAGGAAGTCGACGCTGCCCGTGCTTCCAGACACCCTGCCACTCTTCGCTAACGTGAACCTGGGTCACGTGGCATGCTCTAATTTGCTACACTCCCACTTCCCTGATCCACCTGTGCTGTCTTGGCTCCATGCCGTTCTCTCCGCCTGGGGTATCCTTCTCTCTTGAGTCATCCTTTTTTTTCTTTTAATAACAGCTTTAAGGAGAGATAATTCACATACTACTATGAAATATACCCGTTTAAAGTATACAGTCCCGTGGTTTCTAGTGTATCCACAGAGTTGTGTGGCACTGATGTGCTCAGCGTCCCTGCTGCCCTCCTCTGACCCACGACACCCCTTCCCCGCCTCGTGCCGACTGCCTCTGGCCTGCTTCACGTTTTGTAACTCAGCTGGGATGCGAGCCCCCTCGAGACGTGTCCTCCAGTCTCCCCCGCTCCTTCCCAGTTCCCCAGGGCCTTCCTCCTCCTCATTCCCTAGCATCCAGCACCTGCCTCTCCGTGGCATGTCAGCACGTCATTTCTACCCCTCTATTTTTGCTTAGACTTTTACTTTCCGGAGAATAGGAACGCTGTCTTTATTCTTAATTTCTAATAAGTTCAGGTGGATTTCTCTGGAGTCACAATTGGAGTTTTCCTTCCCAATGAGCCAAAGTGCAGAAGCAGAGGAGCCCTGACCCTGGAGACCCAGCCAGTGACGGGGACACGCCAGCTGCTCCTGAGTGGAGCTGGCCGCATCCCCTAGTAGGAAGAATTACAGATTTTTCTTTGTCCGTGCATGTTCATTTGTACAGACGACTCGGTGAAAATACAGCAAAACCTGGTGAGACACCGTCCAGCGGAAGGGATCCAGTGAGAAATGGGGCCAGCCAGGGTGATCCGTGTGATGGGTCCAGAGGCCACCCGACTTGTCAGAGCAAACCTCAGTGTTGGCCTCGTACCCAGCGCCCGCCCCCTGCACAGACACACAGACATGGCACAAACAGTTCCACGTGAAAGGAGGCAGAAGTATTCCTGGAATTCTGGTGGATTGTTGGGGTGGTTTAGAAGTTTGTGGTCTTGAGAGTTTTGGGAGAATATGTGGTGAGAGCCAGGCCCCAGCCTCTGCCTCAGGGACTCAGAGCCTATAAGCCCCTGGGGCTGTCGGGATCCCTGGGCGAGGTGTCCCAGGGCCCGGCCTCTGGCCTGGCTTGTCGTGGGGCTGAGCAGGTGGTGGCAGTGAGAGTGTTGTGGTCCCCACACACTGACTCTGGAAATCATCTTCCCTCTCATTGTGGAGTCTGGCCAGATCCTCCTGGACATAGGATGTTTCGTGGCCTTTGAAAATCGAAAGTGTGCTGCCCGCCCTCCACCCCATTGCCATCGCGTGCGTCGGCCTGGCTTTGTGATTCCTTATGTCACATTTTGCTGTGGGTACCCCACTTCTGAACAGAACACACGAGGTTTCCCTGGAGTTCTCCAGCGTTGACACGTGGATGGATATCGAGCCACATACCCTGATGCTGTCTGTCTTCCTCGGCTGTGACGAGCCCTCCCAGAGCAGTGGTAAAGAACATCCTGCAAGCTTACAGATCCTCAGACCAAGGCTGCGGTCTGTACTGTCTGTGTCTGCGTTTCCCTGCACCCCCCCTGCCTGCCCCTGGCTTCTCACCCCGGTGGCACATGCCCTCTTCTCAGAGCACTCCCTCCTCCATCTTACTTCATGTGTTTCCATGGTAGCCCCTTCGTAGTCTCCCCTTAAACTCCAGGTTTAGACGTAGACGTTTGGCGCACACACGGTTTATTGTAAGCCTGAAGCCAGGCCTAAACCTCCGTGCCCAGGGACGAGGAGGTGGATGGATTTTCCATTCCCCTTCTCTGCAGGTAGGCCTTGCTGCTTGCCCTCTGGAGGTTTTTACGAGAGAAGTTTGGTTCGCACTGACCTCATCGTGCAAAAACCCAGCCTCGCCACGTACTTCTCTCTGCCACCACTCGGTTGGGGATTCTGTCAGCTGCAGTATTTTTGTCTCTCGGTTACTTGCCAGGTGACACTCTAGAGGCCACATCGGCTTAGAGGTTGGGGACCCTGGCCGTGGGGGTGGAATTGCATGGTTGCATCGGATTCTGGCCCTGCCACCTCCTCACCGTGCGACGTTAGCCAAGCTGCTACCTGTGCCTCATTTTCTTTGTCTGCAAATATAATTTGGGATGGTAATACGCCTGCCTCCTGCGGAGGTGCTGTGATGAAAAGATGAGGGTGTGTGTTACATGCTTAGCAGAGTGCCTCCTCCACAGTGAGGCTTAAAAATCATCACTTTCAAAATACAGTAAGTCCTCACTAATGTCATCAGTACCTTCTTGGGAACTTTAAGTGAGAAGACATATAATAAAACTAGTTTTTTTGTTTTCATCAACATTATAATAAAACGATGTTATTTGAGGATCTGCTGGTGGTTGTGGTTAAAGTCACAGCTTCCAAGAAGCTATCGACAATGTTAAGTGAGGACCAAACATAGAGGATAGAGGTCCTCTCTCTGTGAAATTACAGTGTCTTTGAAGAAAGACCATCTTACACATGGGTTGGGTTTGTATATTTTTACCTGATCTTTTTCCCAAAAAGATTTTTGAGGTCATTGAGAGGAATACAACCGATACAATAACATTTAATGAAAAACGTAGGCTGAGGCTGGGTGCGGTGCCTCACAACTATAATCTCAGCACTTTGGGAGGCCGAGGTGGGAGGATCACTTGAGGCCAGGAGTTTAAGGCCAGCCTAGGCAACATAGTGATACCTTGTCTCTATAAAAAATAGAAAAGTTAGCCAGGCGTGGTGGTGCATACCTGTAGTCCCAGCTACTTGGGAGGCTGAGGCAGGAGGATCACTTGAGCCCAGGCGTTTGAGGTTGCTGTGAGCTGTGATGACACCACTGCACTTCAGCCTGGACGATAGAGCGAGACCCTGTCTCGGGGGGCGGGGGAGTAGACTGAGAAAGCTGGACTGAGGAGCACCCAGGAAGAGGACTGTAGCGAAGGTCGGTGCTTGCCTGCCTTGTACTGGGAAGGCTACAGGCCTGGCTTTAGGGGGAACCTGCACAGAACATGAGGGCCAGGGCCAGCCCCGTGGTTGGCAAGGAGCCCTGTTGCAGGGTGGCAGTCTGCGCCGCTCGGCTGCAAGAGCTCGAGTCTGTACATCCAGCTTTGCGGGCTGGAGGTCACAACAATGACATGCAGTCCCAGGTCGTAGGGCAGTCTCTCTCCCACCCGCCATAGTCCCACAGCCCCATCTCCAGGAGAGGCACCGAAGAACTCTGTGGGAATTTGCTTCCCACCAAGGCAGACTTGGGCTTCAAAAGATCAGAACTTGACCCAGGTGGCCTTAGTTTTCCACAGTTCCACACCATCCCACCAGTGCTTGGCAAGTCCTGCCAGCGTGGCACTAGGCACGGGGCAGTCCCGACATCTCATCCCTGCCCCGAGGAGAGACACCACATCACAAATCTGTGAGGTTCCAGACCTCATCCTGTACAGGGCTGTAGGCGTGTAGACTGGGGCAGTGGCCTCTTCCGGGGAGGCTTTGAGAAGGTGTTGTAGGAGAGACAGACATAGCCGAATCAGACTTTGAAGGGTAAATTCCAGCTTGATTACGTGGAAGTTGGGGGAGGAAGCACACTCCTGGTGGAGAGGGCAACCAATGGTGGTCTGGACAGACTGCCTAGGACATTGGCTGGAGGGCAGGGTGAGGATCGGGCTTAGTAGGGTGGGCCTCGCTGCTGTTCCTGAGTGGCTGCGCAGTTCTCAGCATTAAGTCCAAGATGACTTCTGTTTTGGCGACTTAAAGGTGCTCGTGTGTTGTGCTCTGTCCCTTGGGGACCAGTCCCTAATTAAAAGGAGCCAGGCAGCTGGGAGAGACTCTGACTTCTCTCTGCACATAGGTGATGAGTTGTGCTCCTGGCCAGGAAGTAGTTAATTTAATTAGGCTCCCAGTGCCCGGTTCATCCCCTTCAGGGAAGCCTAGGATTACATGTGGACAACAGGGGCCTTGTATGTGCCTGCGGTTGACTCAAATGCCATGATTTTAATTTCTCCTTTCGCTGTGTCTTCTCTTTGTTCTGCCCCTTTCTGCCCTTTCCTGCAGGAAACTGCTCTGGCCTCTCACCCAGGCCTTGAGTCTGAATGGCTGAAACCCAGCCCAGGACGTTTGCCTTTATTATTTATCTCAGGGATGTTGGGCCACCTGCTTAAGGAAAGAGAGGGAGGGAGGAGGCTTGTTGTTTCTCAGGAAAGCCCTTTGTTGTTAATGGCACGTGGAAGACTCATTTCTAAGTAGAACGAAACGTTTGTTGGTCAGAAATGATTTCCTAGTGTTGGCCAGCTTCAGTTGCATTAGACTGTAAGTGACCCCAACCCTCGCCTACATGAGTGTGGGTACAGATGCTCCTCAACTGACCACGGGGCCACGTCCTGGCAAACCCATCGGGGGTTGAAATATCACAAGTTGAAAATGCACGCGATACCCCTAACCCACCAAACATCATAGCTTAACCTAGCTGACCTTAAACGTGCCCAGAACACTTCCACTGGCCTACAGTTGGTCAGAATCTTCTGGGAACACCGCCCTGTGTAGAGTATCAGTTATTTTCAGTTGTTCGCGCTCATGATCACATGACTCGCGGGGAGCTGTGGCCACTGCTGCTGCCCAGCATCGCTGGAGAGTATCGGAGAGATCGCTAGCCCGGCAGAAGATCAAAATTGAAAATTGGAAGTATGGTTTCTACTGAACACGTATCCCTTTCACACCATCATAAAGTTGAAAAAGCATTAAGTCGGGGACCGTCTGCTCTACTGCCAGGTGTAGCATACGCTCCAGTGTCTCCGCCTGTGGTGCCCGGCTTGCCCACATTTTAATGGTGCCGAAGGTGGGAACTTGTTTCTGAAGCTTAACACGTATATTTAGCATTGTTCTAATTAACAGTACATCTTGCAAGGTGCCGGTCTTCAAGTGAAGAATACAGTCTGTACTTGTGGGAAGAGCGGAGGGAGGGCCGTGCCCTGTGTGTGGCGTTGGGGGTGGAGCCCTGAGGGTGGAGGCCCGTTTCTCGCCAGGCTCTGCTGGGTGGTGGGCACGAAGCTGCTGCCCTCAGTCTAGGAGCCCCCAAGGTCCGCTTCGGAAAGACCACACTGGATCCACAGCATGCCGTGGCAGGGCGACAGGAGAGCCCGGCCCTGCAGCCCCTTCCCAGGTGACCCCAGGTACCCCACGTCTGCTCTGGCTGGGCACCTGGGGGAGGCTTTGGTCCTCGCTGTCCCGTAATTCCCCCAATTGGATTCTCTTTTCCTCCTCGTTCTCTGAGCCTGATTGCCATGGGAGCAGCTCGCCTCGTTGGCCTGGTGTGTCCTGCGCTTTTCAGGAGCTGGGTCAAGAGTTTCAAATTGAGATTCTAGTTCCTCTCCTCCACTGTCAGCTGTGACAGCTGGGCCGTAGCTTCCTTGCACTTGGGTTTCCAGATCCACAGGTGGGAGGTGCCATCGGTCCTGCTTCTGACTGGGTGCTCGATGCCCCTAGCTCGTGTGGCAGTTATCCTGTGGTGACATGTTTCGATGGTGAGCAGAGACTCCTGGAGGTCAGTGGGGCCCCTGGGATCAGCCTCTGGTTACTCAGGTGCCACTTGCCTGAGTCCCTTGGAGCACCGGCTGCTTCCCATTAGAAACAAGCTTGACTGTCTAAGTGTGACCTGCAGGCCAGGGCGAGGCTGCCGGCTTGAAGGGGCTTTCTCATTGGAGGGGGCAGCCACGCTCAGATGCACTAGGAAAAATGGGTCAAAAACTCCAGGATCAGTTCGCATGAAAACTGCTTCCATGGCCCAAAGCGTTTCTAATGACAAACTGGGTTCCTTGTGACAAAACTGCCCTCGGGAATTTGGGGGAGGGCTTGTATTTGCTCTACACTGAGCGATGGCATGGGGTGGGGGCACGTCCCTGCGTCTCTCACAGGCTGGTGAGGGCGACGTGCCCACCTAGACTGACCCGTGAAGGGAGCCCCGCTGAAGGTGTCTGGTCCTGGAGGTCATCTGCCTAGCAGGGGGGACAGCAGCTTGCAAGCCCTCGCTGGGAGGCCAGGGACGAGGTGGGAGGCTTTTCCAGCATATGCTCTTGTACCTTTTTGAATTTCGACCTGTGTGAACATATTACCGCTTATAAAGAAACTTTCAAAAACTTTTAAGAAAAGCAACGTGCTAGGGCTTCCCCTCACACTTGGAACCACCCACAGGGGTGCTACCTCGCCGGGCGCCACTCCGACCATGCCAGTGCCCTCCTCTGTCCTCACACTTGCCTTGGTCATGGCCGGCAGCAGAGCCTTGTGCTGGCTCTTTCCTCCCCTGCAGTCTCATGGGCTGGTTCGTTGGTTTTCATTCATATTTCAGTCCATTCTCCCCTCCCACCCCCCACTGTAGGCCACTGAATTTCCCCCCAGTCCCTGCTGCAGTCTGCTGCAGTGCGTGTGCTACCCTTGGCGCGCTCGGGGGCATCCCCTTGGCTGGAGCATGCTGCCAGAGCACGGCCACACATGTCCATCTTTTTCAGTCCTTGACACCTAACGTAGCCTAGACTGAGCTCTCAGTATCTGTTAAATTTCTCTTTGAGGTAGGTGTTGTAACCTCCAGTTCCTGAGATTTAGGAAGGTTACACTCAGCCAGGAAGTGGCAGGCCCAGGAATTGAACCTGTGTTTGATTTCGAGGTTGGTGTTTTCCAGAACGCCACAGTATATGTTATGTTTCTGACACTAGTGTGTGTGCTGCTAGAAACACTTTTATTTTTTTAAAAAAGGCAAGTTTTAGGCTTTAGAAAAAATAAAAGGAACAAGTTGTAAACAGAGCCCTCTACTGGCCGCGGGGAGCTGCAGCGTCTGCTGCTTTGCTCCTGGGGAGTGCACTGCGCTAATGGGGGGGAGTGGGGCGGGCCAGGACCCCCCCGGCCATGATTTCCCCAGCATTACTCATCTGAGGGTGCAACCGAGTGAACAGAGTCTGTTTTCGATTCTTATCTCTCTGGTGGCGGGCTCTCAGCCAACGGGCAGATCAAAAGATGGAATGTGTTCATTTGGCCATTTTTTTTTAAACCAAGGTACAAGGGTACACTTCTTAAAGACAGGGGCGCCGTGGATTAGACTGTCCATGGAGCTGAGCTGGTCTGGCCTTTGTGCTTTTCTAAAGGGTTCATCTCAAGTTTCTTTTTCTGGTTGAACAATTTTTTTCAACATTAATAACTAATGGAGAAGAGGAAGAGGCAAAGTAGAACCATATGGCAGCGCAAACACAAACCTCACTTGTGGCCGGAAACTTCTGATTTGTATCTCTTTTCATGTGATCAGCTGCTGAGTTAGATAGTAGGAAAGTGCTCGGTTTGGGCAAAAGCAAGAATGTCATTTCTCTTTGAACCTAACTATGCTGTAGCTACACGTCCGTCCTCAGACGTTGGCCAGCAGCTGTGTGACTTCGGGCAGGTTATTTCTCTAGCCTGCGTACAGTAAGGGTGGAAGCGCTTATCTGCGTGCAGGGCAGTTCTGAGGGTCGGAGGTGAGCCGCAGAGCGGATGGTGCAGCGCCTGCCAGCAGTGCCGGGCGTTAGCGCTCACGGGTCCTCATCTCAGCCTCGGCATTGTCCAGGCGTCACCTCAGGTGGTTGCTAGTGGCATCCCAGCCTCTCCCTTACCTTCTCTGCCCTGGTTCATTTCCTCTCCTTTCCCCCAGGGCACCAGCAAGCCGGGTGAGGGGCTCAGTGGTGCGGGACGTGCGGTTCCTCCTTGGTGTGGCCGTGCTCCTCTGTGGCAGCGAAGGAACCAGTGGAGCCCTGCACCTCACCAGGGGGACGGCGGACACTTCCCTGGCCAGGGCGGTGTTTATTATTCCAAGTCACTGGGAATTAAGTTTAAATCCCCCCAACAGCCTGGATTGGTCTGACACCTTTGGTGTTATCCGAACATGCCTTACAAGGCTGTTAGGCGGTTCAGATGGGTGGTTTGGACAGAAACCACCCGGCCGCCGTGTGCCAGCACCTCTGCTCCTCACCAGGGCCCTCCTTGGCTTCGGGGGCAGCAGAGCCAGTGCCACATGCACTCGAAGTGAACTCGGCTTGGTTTGTGCCTGTCCCTCCATTTATACTGCTGTGCAGGCTCACGACCCACAAGCCTTAATGCAATTTCTTCCGCTGTTCTAAGCGCTCGACGTGACTGGGGTGAGGGCGGGGGCTCGGTGAGCGTGGGGTTAGCTAGATTACGGAGGGAAAGCGCCTTGCTTCTGCTTCTGTAGTGCGGCCTCAGACCGCAGGATTAGTGTCCGCTTCCATGGAAGCAAGAAGCACAGACGGAGCCCCCGTGGCAGGGCGTGTGGTGCTGTGCTGGGCCGAGGGCCCGTCTTGGTCTCTGTAGGCGCAGCGTCAACGCACGGTGGAATATGCTGAGTGGCAGGGAAGGAGTAAGGGGGTAGCTAGTGACAGTACCAGAACAGCCATCCCGAAGGCATTTAGGATTCGACTGATACCAGTGTTACTACAAGAATTCTAAATAATTGTACATCTTGATAAAGAAGGTGGGGTTTGGGCAGGGCCCTGAAGGATGGGTAGGATTTAAGAGAGCAACGGGGACGGATTTCCAGAGTTAGCAAATAAAAACACGCGGGGCATAGTTGTGCTCAGTATTGTTTACTGTTATCTGGGATTCTGATCTAACTGGCCGTGCTGTACTTTATCCAGCGACCGTGAATCGGGAAGATTTTTAAGCGGAAGAAGACGTGTGCAAACCTGCACGTTCAGGCAGCGGTGAGCAGGACGGTGTGGTTGAGGGCGTTGAGGCAGAGAGAGAGGTGGAGAGATGGCATACGGGTACAAGACGGGCTCGCTAGTGGTGCCAGATCATGACCGATGCACCTTTGGGCGGCTGCTCTGGTGCAGGTCCGTGGGCTCACCATGTGTTCCACGCTTCCCATTCCCCATGACGACGATAACATTGTTGTTCCAGAGCCGTTTATAACAGCACTGATGGAAATACAGTACAGAACTATGGCCCTACTTGAGAGTTTTTCTGAAAGGCAAAAGCCATACCTGCTTGGGTGGAGAACCAGTTGGCCATATCAAATCCTAGATGCTTTTCATGGTAGGGCAAATCACATGCCATTCCTGAGTTCCCTGTGTTTTCTGTGTACTGCCACAGTTTTTTCAGTTCCAGTTTAAATGTGTGTTTTCTGAGGTTGGTTAATACCTGGCTGTGGACTTTGAAAAGTCCAGGCACAGATCTTCCAGGGGGGCTGTGTCTCCATGTTGCTCACCTACGGTGTTTGACAGACGGCTGGCTCGCAGCAGAGCAGAGGCTGGGACCCAGGCCTCTTAGTTCTCAATCTTCACACCATTGCTGTGGCTGCTTACGGTCAAATATTAACAAAACTCCACTGCTTTAATTAAAGCTCCAGTTCTCTTTGCTTGGTGCTTTGCTTCCATATCGTGGTTCATATTTGAGAGTTGTGATCATTGACTTCCATCCAATTTTAGATCCTGACAACAACTCTTTTGGTGAGGATTCTTATTGCACACCAACTTATTAATTTTAAAATAAAGTTGATTGGAGTTTGGGAGGCTCCATGTTGTAAAACTCATCCCCTTCCTCTCTCCCTCCTTCCTTTCCTCCCTCCCTCCCTCCCAGGTACGTTAAGCATTTGCCGTGTGTCAAGCACTGCCATAGGCACTGAGCGCATGGCAGTGAATCAGATCGAAGCCCTTGCCCTGGTAAAATTGACATTCTACCGAGAGAGACAGACAACAGATAAATGAAAACACAATTTCAGTCAGTGTAAGTGCTAGGAAGAAATTATTGAAACACTTACGATCCGTAGGTTCGCCTCTTGGACAGAATGAAGTTAAGTCTCTTTTAAGCCAGACCCATTATCTTGTAAGCTTTCCTGTGCTGGGGGTACTTAGCTGCAAGTAGTGTGGCTAGCAGGGAGGGGACACAGCTGGCTCCAGGCAGTACTGGGGTTAAGAGCTGTATTCTCCAGGGCCCCTTTGTATCCAGTGCCTGAAGCAGCATAGTGAATTGAGGTGGGATGTAGGCCTGCGCCGTCTGAGAGGAACAGACACAGGTGGTATTGAGTCTAGAGGAGAGTGAGACCATGAATACGTCAGGTACTAGCACGTCCGCATTTCCCAGGGCTGGGCACCATCCCGAATGCTGAGTGCATTATCTCACGTGGTCCTCAGATCACGTGGGGTTGAGTGCCCGAATGGATTGGTTTCATTACCCCACTTTACAGGTAAGGAAAGCAAGTCTTGGTGGAGAAGTAAAATGACTTGCCCAAGGTCATAGGCCTACTTGTAAGCAGTGGAGTCGGAAAGTCTAACTTCAGAGCTTGTGTGCTTAGTCCCCGCCGCAATCCAGAATAAACTGGGCCGATTGTGTCAGGGCCTGACCGGACAGAATGAGGTTTCAGGCAAAAGTTGGGGTCCAACAGATTAGCCACGGCAGTGGCCCAGCAGTATAAACGGAGATGCACAGAGACAGACGGCACACGGGGGCCCAGGGTCGCTCCACTGGGCCTGCGACAGCGCACAGCAAGACCACTCCAGATCCTGGCTGCCGTGGGTAGGAGCTGCTGAACCTTCCTTTCCTCAGCCAGCATTCCTTCCAGGCGAAGGGCTCTGCGGCCATAGCCGAGCAGGGCCAGGAGGGGGCCGTTTGCCACCAGAGGTACAGTCAGAGTGGAGTCATCTAGTCCTGGGTTTGATTTCTCTCTCCACTGTTAGCTTCTCGTGTGGCCCTTGGGCAACTTAATCACTGTAAAACGGAGATAGTACATACATGCTTCACAGGATGAGCACGGACTGTCATGTAAACAACATGCTCTATGTAGGGGCCTAGCACACTGCATGACACATGGCAGGCGCTTGGACACGGTAGGGGTCTTGATGTTATCACCAGATCTAACTTTGAAAGTAGCCCCCGTTCTGTTATCTGTGTGGGGGGGAGGGTACACAGGTGGCTGTTGTGTGGACGAGGAATTCTTAAAACAAGCACGTTGTACACAGGGTTAGTGGTGTGTGTATCTTTCTTTGGACGCTGCTCCATGTGCAAGAAACAGATCATCTCACCGGGGCCAGAATTTACGTGGGCTACGAGACGGTTGCCATCCTTCGGTTGTGCCGGAGAGTGCTTTACAAGCTGAGCTCTAAAGCACCCCGGCGTCAGCAGAGGTGCCCTGAGGAGCCCGTGGAGGCTGGGTGGTCTCTGTGGTGGCGGGCCTCCCTGCCCCCGTCTTCGGGTGGTGGTAAGGGCCTCGTGGAGAAACACAGGAACCGCTGTAGCCGCCAGCCCCTCTCCCACGCTGCTCTGCTGTTGTCTTTGCCGTACAATTTAACTTCTCCATCGGGAAGGGTTATTGGTGCAGTTGGCAGCCACCTGCCTGGTAAACGATACGGTGGGGCCCCCGTAACCCCAGGCCCATGAAGCGAATAAGTCAGCACATTGAAAATACAGTGTGGAAATGACTCAAGCCTGCAGGAATCCCTTTCTGAGAGTGCTGCCATCCCTTTCTGGAATACTTTGGTGGAAATTGATGTTTGAGTTGGGAGGAGGAAGCCAGTGGCCCGATTACTAGCAGGGCCGCGTGTCAGAACCCGCAGCATTCGCCCTGAGACTCAGTCCTGCTGTCCCCGACTGCGGGGCCATCCTTCCCGGTGAGGCAGCCCCTAGGTGGGTCAGCCAGAGATGAGCCAGCCCGGCACTCTGTGCTGTGGAAAGCCGCTGTGAAGCCACCTTTGCTGCAAATAGGGGTGACTCTGCAAGCCATCCTGGTAATGTTTGGCCATGGGCCTGGAAACTATTGGAAACTCCACCCAGCATGGGAGCCCGTGGGAGTTCTCCTGCACGGATGAGTTATTCTTCTCAGAGTTCTTCGGATTCCTGTGTATTTGAAATGTTTACCTACTTCTCAGGACTTCGGCCTGTACTGTGCCCACCAGAGACCAATACCAAGAATATACACACTTAAATTTACTAGACCACCCTGGCGACCAGGTAATTAAAGCTGCACACAGTTTTTTGGAAGGAAGACTATATTGGAAATCACGCTCCACTGTAATTCAAGAACAGGTTTCTTTATAGAGGGACACAGTTGGTGTCAGACACATGTGGAAAAGAAAAGAACAGGCCCATAATTTTGGCAGGGTACCAAGGGCCAGATGTTAAATATACTGACCATAATATGGCTACAAAATCATTAGCCAACCTGAGTCCGACGTGTTGTTTTAACCGTGGTTTCCGCCTTGTCCTTTCTCTCCGCCAGGTTCCCGGTCTGTGCGAAGATCTCCTGTCTTCTGTTGACCAGCCACTGAAAATTGCCAGAGACAAGGTGGTGGGAAAGGACTACCTTTTGTGTGACTACAACAGAGATGGGGACTCCTATAGGTGAGTCGCGCCCCAGGAGTGTGGCAGGCATCGCAAGGACCGCTGGACGCGGACGGGCTGGCAGTAGAGCTCATTCCCCTTTCTGTCGTCCTCTGCCCTCCACTCCTTTCCTCTCTTTCCCTCCCCATTCCTCTCTTCCTTTCACCTGTTATTCCAGTCATCCAGCAGGAGTTTGGGGAGTGCCTCCGACAAGCACTGGCAGTATGGCAGTAGACAGAGGTGCCTGCCTGCATGGATCTTGTGGTCCAATGGAGAGGGTTGTCGCTGCCAAAAACAACTGTTGGGATTGTATCGTGTCTTGCAAAGAAAGGGCAAGGTACAGGTGTGCATATGATGAGGATCCTGAGGGCAGGTAGGGCCTCTGTGGTTAAGGGCTATAGGAACGTAGCTCTGTGAAATACACGGTTCTCCTTTCTCATTCCATCGCTGCCCCTGGCGACTGATCACCTGGTCTAGAATAGACGCATTGGGTAACTGATCATTGTGTGATGTGATTCATGCAGCCAGTGCAAAGCATGGGCTCAGCACGTACGAGGCCATGGTTCACTCCAGGAGGACTTCCTAAAGGGGATGATTTGATGTCTGAGCTAGGTTTTTAAAGGTATGTAGAAGCTAGTCCTATTTAAAAAAAAAAAAGAGTGGGAATTCCCAAACCAGTCCAGTATTCCCATGATGGATTGCCATCGTCACTACCTTGGAGAAGGTAGCAGAGGTAGAGGAGCACAGTCTGCTTTAGGTTTATGTGTAGACCGTGGAACCTGGGCTGGGTCTTGAAGCTTCAGCCTAATGTTCTCTTTTAAGAGGGGTGAAGTGTCTGAGAAGTCAAAGCAGAAAATTACCTGGAGTTGGCCAACGTGGGCTTCAAACCAGCACAGCTCCCTATATTAATGGGACTTTGACATATCACTTCGCATCTCTGGTCTTTAGTTTTCTCATCTCTAAAATGGAAATAATAGTATTCATTCACTCAGCAGAATGCTCAGTAGCATCTTTCTTTAAGCAGGTACTACCCACCAGGCGTTAATTTAAGTCTCTTTTCTGCAGAGCCTGTGTCCTAATGGGGAAGCCAGACAGTAAGGAAATGTATAAATAAAATGGATTGTGAAAGTGTTACTAAAGAAACTAAAGAGGACAAGGGGAGGGAGAGACAGGACCGGCAGGCAGGGAAGGCTCTCCTGTGCGTGGTGACTGAGGGATGGAGAAGTCCAGTCGCGCGCAGGTCTGGGGGAGAGCTGCCGGGTGCTAAGGCCCTGGGTGGTGGTTGACAAGACCCAGCCGGCAGACGGCCAGAGCCCCGGCGTCTGAGAAGGGGTGGGGGGCGCAGAGGTGAGGGCCGAGGAGTGGCGGGGACAGACCCGGCAGGGCCTTGCAGGCCAGATTGAAGGTAATAGCACTGAGCATAGGGTTGCTGGGGGGATTAAAAGAAATAACATGAGTGAAATGCCGAATAGCACAGAACTTGTCATATGTTAAAAAGGTTTAATTAATACTTTCTAATAGACTAGACAACAACTGTTTTGTAATCATGTCCCTTTCCTAGCTTCAGATGGAAATTAGGTAGACAATATATTTTGGCCTAATCTAGGCCAGAGACTAGAGTCGAATAGGTCAGATTTGAGGTAAATTTTAAAGGTGGAGCGGAGGAGGAGGAGGAGGAGGAGGAAGAGTGTGAAGCGTGATCGCGGGGCTCTGGGCCTGGGCCACTGTTGATTAAGGAGAGGAGGACCCTGGGAAGAGCTGGTTTAGGGACATTAAGCTTGAGATGCCCCTTAGGTGGAAGTGCAGATGTCGGGGAGGCTGCGGATGTGCGGTCTGGGCCGCAGACGTGACCGCGGGCGCCGCAGCGTAGAGATGGTGTTACCGCTCTGGGGCCGGCCAAGTCCTACCCTGAAGGGCTCGTTCTGCGCCTGGCACAGTGCTGGTCGTAGGTGTGGCACCCGGTGCCGTCCTTGGGAGCCTCCTAGGAAGTGGGTGGACCCGCCATTGGAGAGAGATGTCCACTGAAGGTGGTAGGGAATACGTCGCCATGGAGAAGCGCCTCGCCAGGCATGGCGTTCCGAGAATGCTTCCTGGAAGACGCGGTCCTTGAGCCGAGTCTTGCCTAATCGATGTCATTTTTATAATTCCTTTTTCCACCTGAAAACTCCGGCGTGCTGTGTAAGGAGCAGCTCTGCAGGGCCCCGTGGAAGGACGGGAGTGTATCCATGTCCGTGCCCAGGCCAGGCTGCCCTGGGGACTTGGTACCTGCAGGCCCTCCAGGTGGCCCTACCCTGAGGGGTGGGTCTTCCAGGCCTTTGGAGAGGAGCCCGGGATGCCGATGCAGCGTGCTCGTCTTCCCTTCTCCCTTCTCCGTAGGAAACTTCAAGGTCTTGTGATTCTCTCCACACGTTTCCATCCTAACCGTGTTTGATCGTTTGCTTAAATAGGATCCTTATGGTGTGACCGCTGCCAGCAGCACTGTTTGAAACCTGTTAGCTGAAACAAAAAGCCTTCTCGGAGGGAAATGAAAGGGCTGACTTTTGAAATCTAAGCGTTCCTGTCCATCTGTGTTTTTTCAAATGGCCTCCATTTAAGCTCTTAAATGTGTTCTGAGTGCCCCTTCCACTCAGAATATTCTGGGTAATGTTATGATTTTCCCCCAGCTACAATTACCCCGGCTCCAGGACTAACGGCCTGAAACGCTGTCGTCTGTGAGCCAGGGGAAATGTGAGTTACAGGCTTCTTGAAAATTGCAGGCCCCCAGTCCGCACGAGAGATGGGCTCTCGTGTCTAATCAGATTGCCGGTAAATGGAAGCCGTTCGGGTGGGTCTTGCAGGCCCACAGGAAGGCGCTGGTCGTTTAACTGTGGAAACAGTCCCGCGTAGCAGTGTGCTGAGCAGCGTCTCACAGGGGCCACTTCGGGGAAGGAGGGAGTTCAAGTTCACACTCCCAGATCCTTGTCCACTCCCAGAGGAACTAAGCCTTGTTTACAAATAAATAGTGGCGAGGGCACCCTTCCGCTGGATCTTTGTCTCTGAGATCCGGTAAGAGGCCTTTGATGATTGATTTTTTTTTTTTTTTAATGTTTAGGTGTCCTCAAAAAGTTGCGCTATCTTTTGGTTTGGAGGCTCTAGCAGAATTCCTGTGAGTCCTTTCTTCCCTGCCCACGCTGTGAGGCTCCAGCCCGTCCACAGCATTCTCTGAGCGCCCACGTGGTGCTGGGTGCTCTGCGTAAGAGCAGGCAGCGTGGGCTCTCTGCTCTCACAGGCCGCTCGCAGTCTAGGGCAAGGGAAGGGCAAGAATGTTTCAGGCAGTGGACACGCGTGTGCGAGTGAGGCCAGGGAGGAAGTTACTTCTGCTTGCAGAGGGTGAGGGGGGTGTGTAGCATGCAACTATTTATTCATTTAACAGCAACAATTTTTTTTTTTTTTTGCTAAACAAGCATGTAGTTGAGTGCCAGGCACTGTTCTAGGTGTTGAGCAGCTGTAGAGAACAAGATAGAAAAAAGGCTCTTGCCTTTCGGAGCTGAGGTTCTAGAATAGGCTATCTAAATTAATTCAGAGTAAATAAAATTAAAAATTGAGTCCCTCCCTCAGTCATACCAGCCACATTTCAAGTACGTGGTGTGGCCAATGACTACCGTTGTGGACAATGCACATCTAGAACATTGCCACCATCGCAGAAAGTTCTGTCCGGCAGCACTGTCAGAGGGCCGAGTAAGACAGGTGGCAGGAACTAACACGGCAGCCCGTGCCGGGGAGGCGAGAGGCCCTCGGGAGAACGTGAGGGTGCCTGGTGTTGGCGTCACACCTGTCTTCCAAGCCAGGGTCCCAGCTTGTTCAAAGTTCCTTTCCTGCGGTGTGCGCTTGGTCCAGTGTGACCACAGGAGCTGGCTGTGGGGCAGCGGCGAGTGTTCCACTCGCGCAGTCTTTGCCAAAGCCGCGGTGAGCAGGGGAATGTCAGCTTGGAAAGAGGGGTTTCCAAAGGGCTTCTTCTGCTCGAGGGCAGGGGGTCTGGAGTAACTGCTGCCTGGACACTCTGTTGGGACACCAAGCACAGCAAATCTTCCCCTGCTTAGCCTTTGGGGACCAGCCCGGATGGCTCGTGGAAAAGGTCATCCGACTTATTCTTGAACATTCATCTTGACGTGATTTACTGGCGTAGGTGCCTGGCAGAGCTTGTCTCTGCACAGAATTCCTTGAAAGTGGGGTTCAGGAGACAGTGATCATACCGTTTTTCCTTAACATCGGCCCACATCACAGTGGCTTGAAGGTTTGTTGTCAGCAGGGAAAACGAGGACGGCAGTGTGGGCTTCTGGCAGGGGAAACATCAAGGTGTTTAGACTCAAGAGTGTAAAGGACTTCTCCCAAATTCCATATTGTCTTCTCCTTTTCATTCCTCTCTCACCTTTTAAATTCTCCTGCTTTCTCTGCGTACCCAGCCTCTGACCCCACCTGTAGGAATTAATGAGTAGGTCTTTCCCTATAACCCCCTTTGCGCTTCTCTCTGTGATTAAATGCTTTCCTGATGTGGCAAAATACATCTTAAGAAATGCAGCAAGTCTTCAGGCTGCAAAAAGACTGGTTCTCATTACCTTGCAGTCTTTACGTGTGTGCATCGCCCCTGGATGCTGGAAAAGCTGTCCGCTGTCCATGTGGAGAACACGCTCACTCAAGTTCTCTAATGTAATCAGCTTTTCCCTGTGGGACTGTGTTTCTCGCCTGCTTCTGAAGCCGACAGCTCTCTTAATACTTACTGTATGAGAAGGTCTTCGGAGTAAAAGTTCCTAGAGAGCCTCTGTCAAATCAGGAAGGAGAGATGGGCATCTGTTGACCACTAAGGCAGCGAACACAAAGGAAACTTAGAAAATGGGTTAAGAAAGAACTAACATTTGTGCAGCACTGACAGTGTGTCTGGCTCTGGCCTAGGCACTTGACATACTTTTCTCCTTTGTTCCTCGTAACGGCTCCGTGGGTGGCAAATAGCAGCCTCCTTTTACACACGAGGAAGCTGAGGCTTAGAGAGTTAAGACATTTGCAAAAAGTAAACAGCTGCCGCGAGGTGGGGCACAGGTGTAGACCCCAGTCTACCTGCATCTGAGCCCTTGCTCTGCAGACCTCCAAACCTCCTGGAAAAATCTTTGCTATAGGTAGCAGCTTTGCCTCTGAAATGTCAGACGGCATTGGGCTGGGGCTTGGGCTCTCTGGTAATAGGCCGCGATTCACGTGACATCCTTCTCCTTCCTTCCCTCCAGGTCACCGTGGAGTAACAAGTATGACCCTCCTTTGGAAGATGGGGCCATGCCATCTGCTCGGCTGAGAAAGCTGGAGGTAGAAGCCAACAATGCCTTTGACCAGTACCGAGACCTGTGAGTTACTTTCTCCCTGTGCACTTTAGCTCTTGTGACGTGGATAGGTAAATCCTAAGTGACAGTGTGACTAGGCCCAGCAGTCTCCCTCGAATCTATTGCCTGGCTCACCTCACTGAAATCCTGAACCGCGCATAGCAGGACGCAGGGCACCACTTGATGACTGGGTGGGTTACGAGGTGACTCAGTCACAGAGTGCTGCTGTGTGCCTACTTAGCTGTGTGTTATTCCATGTCGTGAATCTTCTAACAGCGGGTACCGCTGGTACAGCACCTACTGTGTGTAGGACATGGTGCCAGACGTTGCCCACACAGGGTCTCGAATCCTCACACACATAATAGCTATTTTAGTCCCCACTTTTCAGATGAAGAAATTAAGGCTCAGAAAGATTAAGGTGCTTGTCTAAGGCCAGGGGCAGAGCCAGGAATCAAAGTCAAATCTGTCCGTCTCAAAAGCCCCTCGGTTTTTTATCGTACTACAAGCTCAGTTCCGACCTCTTCACAGATGGGTAGACGGAAAGGTGAAGCAACTTACCCAAGTTCACGCACCCAGTAAGTGACGGGCCTGGGACATAAAGCCATCTTACCCCAGTCCAGCGTTTATCCATTCATCCGACAGACACTGAGAGCCTCCCACGGTCTAGGTGCTCACTGAGTCCCGGGGATGCGCCTCGTACGTGACCCTCACCACACTTCGCTGTGGGAAATGAGCAGCAGACCACGAGCAAGTCCGTGCTGGGGGACTCGCTCCCTTGTGTGTCTTCGTGAGTTCCTCGTGAACCATCTCGGAATACTCCAGGAACGCAGCCTGCCCTTCCTGCTGAGAGTGAAGGCGGAAGTGCAGGGTTCCCTCTTTGAAAGCGTTTGCTAGATTTCACCCCGCACGGGGAGTGGACCTGTCATGCGTGCCGTCCCCCAAGCCTGAGAGGGTTGCCGGCCTCACCCCCTTCTGTTCTGCTGGGAGGCCGCACTCAGTGTTTTTTTATTGGGCTCCATGTTTAGATGGGCAGGGGCGGGAGGATCTTATTTTTTAGACTGAATTGTTCGTGTTGTTATTTCCCCAGTAAAGTCCTTCAGGCATGTTGCCGCATGCTGCCGTAGAGGGCCGGACTGGGGAAGAGCCCGGTGCCGTCCTTGACTGCTGCTTTCCCCTTCCCCCCTTCTCCCATTCCCTCTCGGGGTTCACGTGAGCAGTGGCGTGTGGTGGTGCCTTCCGCGGCCTGTTGGCCTGAGCGTTTCCCTGTAATCATTAAAGACTCCAGAATAATCACTTAATCCTTGCAATGACTATAGGATATGTGGAAGTTACCCCATTTAACGGATGACGAAACTGAGGCTCAGAGAAATACTCGGTGGTCAACACAGCTAGAAAATGGCAAGACTGGGCTCCGCACCCCAGGTCTGACTCAACACTGCGTCCCGTATGGCCTTCCCCTTCCTGGGAAGTGCCCGTTTTTAAGGGGGCTTTTGTTTCTACGCACCCGGTCTTTGCGCACACTCTTCTCTGAATGGGAACTGACCGGGGGACTTGGGGGAGGGGTGGCAGGGTGGATTCCTGCCCTTAGTTGGGGATTGAACTGGACAGTCAGCCCCCGAGGGTCTGTGACAGTTTGTAATGACGGGGTCCAGGCCCAGAGGATCCCGTTCTGCCGCCACCCCTCGGGGCGGTGCTTCCAAGGAGGCGGCGGGAGGAGAGTCAAGGTGCGGCGGAGGAGGCTGGAGGCCTCTCATTCCCTTGCGAGTGCCGGAAGCAGCAGGGCCAGGCTCTCCCCACGTGACAGGGACCACAGGCCGCCGAGGGACAGTGGTTGGTGCTGTCATTTGGGACACCAAAGCCATCAATTTCAAACCACCCACTGTTACCAGAGTGTGCTGAGGAGCACTTGCCTGAGACCACTTGTGTGTGAGGAACATTTTCCCAGCTGGACCACACATGATGAACCAGCCCGTGTCTGGTGTAAAAATTATGAAAACAGAGCTCCTTTTTCTCTTCTTTTTTACAAACATCTTGGTACATTGCTCACCTCCGGAACTTCCCATTGTCAGTGTCTCGGGAGGTTGTTGGTGACCAGCGGAGGGGTCTGGAAGGGGAGCTCTTTTCCCCGTGGTTTTAGAGCAGAGGGGAGTTGGCTGGGAGGCCTTGTCTCTTGGGGGACACTGGCCATTGGTCACACGGGGTTTTCTAGGGACCAGGCTGTTCCGTGGGGTGGAGGGGCAGTAGGTCAAGCCTTGTTCTTCATCCTTCACCCCGGCTCTCCATACAGACCCGTTCCTGTAGAAATGCGTTTGTTTCCCTCCCACCCCCGCTTTTCCTTGGACTCTTCTCCCGTCTTCTGTTCACGCTGGCACATGGGCTCAGGCCAAGGTCACTCTGAGAGGAGGCATCCATTGACAGTGCCTCTTGTCTGCTGGCTTTGGTCACTCCACTGCTGCATGAGGGGCTGGGAAGATGGCCTGCGCCCCCCGCCTGGTGAGAGATGCCCAGAGCCTTGGGGAAGCCCACCTCTGCCAGAGAAGAAGGATGTGGTTGAAGAAGCCACCCCTTTGAGAGCAGGCCAGGCACCCCATTGTGCCCAGGAGGGCTGCATGGGACAGGCTGCTGCTTCCGGGGCCCCCAGTTCAGACTGGAGCTCGGCCTGCGGGAGTGGCTGGGAATGGCTGGGGGAGTTGAGGAGCAGCTCCAGCTCATATGTTGACCGGGTCTGTAGCTGCTGACGACCCCAGATGTTCCTGAATTCTTGCATCTTGATGAGTTGTAGAGTTAGGACTGTGTTTGGCTTCTGCTCTGGCCTCTCAAGCACCAGCCTCCGCCCCTGGTCAGATGACTAAAAACTGCCAGACCCTGGCCAGGCTGGAGCTCAGAGTCCTCTCATGGGGACTGTGCTGCAGAGAACTTTCACTCTGTCCTGGGAAGGCCACGCTGGACTTGGCTCACACAGATTTTTACTTTTTTATTTTTTATTTTTATTTTTTTGAGGCAGAGTCTTACTTTGTCACTCTGGTTGGAGTGCAGTGGCATCATCGTAGCTCATAGCAACCTCTAACTCCTGGGCTCACATGATCCTCCTGCCTCAGCTTCCTGAGTAGCTGGGACTACAGGCACACGCCACCACGCCCGGCTGATTTTTCTATTTTTAGTAGAGACGGGGTCTCGCTCTTGCTCAGGCTGGTCTCGAACTCCTGAGCTCAAGCAGTCCTTTGCTTCGGCCTCCCAGAGTGCTAGGATTACAGGCGTGAGCCACCGTGCCCGGCCACTCACAGGAATTTGACCAGAAGAGGAGGCCTTGGGTGCCCTTTCTGGCCACTGCCCTGCTGTGCCCGCTGGTTCGTGCCTTAAGATCGGGCCTGCCGTATGCGGGCACGTTTGCCGTCACAGACGCGGCTTCTGCAGGCACGGCCGTGCGCCTGCTTCCTCTCCCCCTTCGCCCAGTAACCCAGCAGCCTTGTCCACACTCCTTGGGTTTCTTCTGAAAAAGATAGTGGAAAGAGATGTCGCAGGACCCAGGCGGCCCACAGCCCATACCAGCCTCCCCAGGGAGCGAGCCCTCACGCCTGCCCTAGAGGCTCCCTCCGCCACAGAGATAAAATCATCTTCCTGAATCCTGAGGGGGAGACTTGGAGTCTGTCTCGGGTGCTGGCTTTGATCCCTAGGTCTGTAACGGCTTTGACTTTGCATGGAATTGGAATTAATCATCAGCACGTGGAGTCAGTGTGGTCAGAGTGACAGGGCTGAGGACGGGGTGACCAGCAGGCCCTTCTGGCTTGTAACCCCAGTGGGATGTGGCATCCCGTTCTTCCCTGGCCTGTGCGTGGCATTTCTCAACTATGGATTAAAAGGGCCAGAATTTGGGGGCGTGACTCCCCAAGGTGGGCAAACACGTGTCCTCCACGGCCTTCTTTGAAGTCCAGCAGTGCCTGGGCCCCTCTCCTCCTGTGTCCCCCTCCTCCCTGCCCCCCCTCCTCCCATGTCCCTCTCTTCCTGTGTCCCTCTCCTTCTGGCCCCCCTCTCCTCCCCGGTCCCTCCCGCTCTGGGTCCCTGCTGCATGCTCACCTCAGTCTTCTCACGTTTGTCGATTCCCTTCTTTGCCATCCCCAGCGGCAGTGAGGGATCCGAGTAGTCAGTACTTTCCCCTGTGAGAGTGACTGTCAGGCAGCTGTTGGTAGCGCTGCCCAACAACCCTGTTGTTAGATTAGAGGAGACAGTTTGCCGAAAATGCTTAGGAGATGACAGGCATGTTTTGCCGGAGTGCTGGGGCTGGGTAAGGGCCTTGTCTGCTCTCAGGTCCTCTTCAATCTCATCACTTCCCTCCCTCCGCCAGCCCTCCCACCTGGAGCCCACCTCTAGGCTACTCTCATTTGTCTCTGCCAAGGCCCAGCATGGTTTCTACCTCTGCTTGCTGGGTCTGGCTCAGTGCAGGGAGCGTGATTAGAACTGAGTGCCGGGGCCATGGGGAAGGGCAGCAGAGAGGGCAGACTCCTGGGCGCTGGCTCGTGGGGTCACTTGATGTTCTGTCCCGCTCTGCCTTTTTAGGCCCAAGCCTAGTGCAGCTCATGGGTCACAAAACCTCCTCACTTGGCCTAAGTGCTCCGTCCTTCTTGGGAGAGACTTGGAGTGGAGCCTCCGCCGTAGGGCCAGCACCCGGCTGCCAGACACACCCTGCGTGCCATGTGATCCCCCCCTGGCCACACCAACGCCAAGATCAGTGCTCTGATTTTCCAGCTTCCCAGAGAAGACAGGAAACCTTCCCTGCTCGAGCTTTCACGTTGGGTCTCGCCCTGGCCTCTGTCGGCGCGGGTTCTGCCCGAGACCAGATGTTCTGACCGAAGAGCTGGCACCGCTTTCTTCCCAAGATGATTACTCCCATCTGCGCCAGACATCTTGCCCCGTGCTCTGCAATCCTTGGCTCTTGGCTCGGAGCAGATAATACCTTCAAACATGCGGTTGCAATTTATTGGCCTTATAAGTTAATTTTAGTGGGTGTGCAATTGATTGAAATCAAAGCTTAACGAAGGCCAGAGTCTGGGGGGTGGAGGAGCAGGGTGGGGAGGCGTTTTGTGTTCTCCCTTGCTTTGGGTCTGAGATAATCTTCAAAAGCTTTAATTAGCTTTTCCAATCAACCCTCCTTGTCTGGAACAAGTTTACAGAGTGAAATGAGGCTGGCGTCCCCGTGGCAGTCCCGGGGCCCGCAGGACTCTGCAGGAGCGGCCGGGTGCTGGAAGATGAGCCTTACCTGGGCTCCCCACGCCTCTCCCCGTCCCTGGGCCACTTTGGAACTATGGTTGTTTCCGCTCCTTCCCTCCATTCTCCATCCCTCTGGTCAGATGACGTTTGAGGAACTCTGGCCCGGGAAGGGCAGGACAGCCATGTTTGTGTGTGAGAAACGTTTGTCAGCAGGTTTCTTGTGTCCTTGAAACTGCAAATTCCAGCTGCCCTTGCAGCCCTGGGCCCCTTGGGGCACCCCTTCCTCGGGGTATGAGCAGAGGCTGAGGAATTCTGGTGTGTCCATCCTGGGGGCATTGCCGTGGCAAGGGAGATTTTCTGAGGAAATAGTGCAGAAGTGTGTGGGGGCAGGCTCTAGGCAGGAGCTCTGGTCCCTACCAGGGCGTCCAAGGCCCGGCCACAGAGCGGGGAGGACCCTGGCTTTAGGAGGGGTTTGGACCTGTCTCTCTATTCCGCCGTGCTCACTGACTGACTCTCGCTGGGCGAGTGAGCTGACTTCTCCAAGCTTCTGTTTCTTGCCCGTCCTGTGGGACTGAGGGGCGCTCGGTGAGGTGCTGTCCACAGGCTCCCACGGCACTGACTCCTCGTGTCCGCTCAGTGACCCTCCAGCTGCTGGGGTGACGGGGTCATTTTACTCGTGCAGCAGTTACACCGTCCCATGTTCTGTGCGTTTGTGACTGTGGATATCAGCTGTTTGGTGGCAGGCTTGGCAAGGACGCAGGCTGCGAGATGCCGCCACCATGCGAGGGGGCTGTGGATTCTGGATGTGGCTCTGCCACCACCCACAGCAAGACCTGGAGGAGAAATCTCTGTCTAGAACGTGGAGTCAAAGATTCCTGCTCGGTGCACCTCATCAGGATGCAGTGAGCCGAACGAAGATGCTGGTTGTTCCCGTCTGTGGTGCCTGGAGAGAGTCCTGGGATCATTCACCACGTGTTTGCTGAGAGCTGCCCGGGGTGCTGCCACGCACTGGGGTCAGGGGTGAATGCGTCAGACGCGGCCCCTCCCTCAGAGGGCTGAGGAAGTGCACACAGGAACAAGTGAACGCACAATTTGACAAAAGCCAGGTACTGAGGTAGGGAAGAGCAGAGGGCTGCTAAGAAAGGGACCGTGGGTGGGTTATAGCGGGTTTTGCCCTTCTGCGAGAGAGAGTTAGTGGAGCTGCCCTGAGACCACTGCCCTTCAAAGGGCCACTTGCAGGGTTGGCCCGTGGCTGGCATCATTCCCTGATGAGAGTGGCTCAGGGCGCACAGACTGTGAGCAGGCAGTGTGGCTTGTGCTGCCTTCAGGGGTCTGAACTTTTACTGTGTGCTGGATAGGGGCTGCTTACCACTAAATCCCTGGGCACCGAGCCTCCAATGGGCTTCGCCGGTAGACAGCACTTCACGCATGTTGTCATTGCTCGTCACCGGGAGAGGTGAGCACGTCCTGTGTGACCCCACCGAGTGGGGCGTTGAGCGCTTGTGCCTCGTTTCTCTGGACTTCAGCCCATGCGCCTTTCCCTGGGCTGACTTCGCTGTGTGTCCTTGACTGTAACACGTTGTCCATGAGCACAGCTCTGCTGAGTCCCGTGAGTCCTGGCGAATCACCAATCCTCAGGTGGGCTGGGGGAGCCCAGGCACAGCCATGTAACCTGAAGGGGGAGCACCGTGCTCTGGGCAGGAGTCACCAGGGCCAAGTCCCAAGGCGGTCCCAGGGTGGTTGTGGTCAGTGAGTGAAGGCCAGAGCAGGACGTGGCAGTGAGGAGAGGTGCACACCTCCGGGTGGCACTCTCGGCACATGGGGACAAGCTTGAGGGGTCCCAGGGGTATGACGACTGTGACACGCATCCTAAGAGATCCTCTGGGGGCCAGGTTGGAGAGGCCAGGCATGGAAAGACCCCGATCAGTCAGCTGGCATTGGAGGGCCCCTTGGCCTGGCTGCGTGAGATCTGCGATTCAAGGCTCCGCAGTGCCTTCTACCACCAGAAACCACCAGGCCTGGGGGGTGGAGGGGAGGGCAGAGGAAAGTTCTGGAGCTGGAGGAACCGTTTGGTTGGGCACATCCACCTTCACTGCCTGCTCCTTCAGATAGGTCTGTGTTCTTTTTCCTTGCCCAGAGGTAGGGCCTTTTCCCAGACGAAGGTCTCTGGAAGGATCCCGTGATGGGTACCACCTTCTGCACATCTTGTGCTCCAGGAGCAGCAGAGTAAAGACAGGGACACCGTCTCTGGCTTTCAGCTTGTCACCAGTGTAATTAGCATTCGCTTTTTAGTGGGTGTTTGTATCTTCAGCCATGTGTGCAGAAGGCCTCTGAGAACCGCCTGCCTGCCGTGGGACTCTGGCTTGCCACGGCCTCGGGCTCACGTGGAAGTGCTGGGAGCAGTTGATGGGGAAGCCCAAACTCACCTCCGTGAGGTTGTCATTGGGTAGGGAGACAGGTCTTGGGGAGCCCTCTCGGCTTTGGGGAGAGCAGAGCTGAGCCTGCTCCCTGCCCTTGCAGGGTGAGTTTCAGCTTTTTCGTGATCACTCCTCCTAAGTGGGGTATCTGTTACGATTCTAGAGCCCCTGAAGAGTGGGTCTAGACATGTTGCGTGTTACCCCTACCCTGGGGCTAGTGACTGGAACATTCACTGCAGGTACCCTTCATCTTGCACTCTAAAGCTACAGGCCTTGGCATGTGCTGTCAGATTTTCATCTGGTAAAAGACAGTTAAATGGAAACCAGGAGTGTGCAGAAAACAAGTTCACTCATAAACATCTCCTGAGTCAGCGTCGGCGACTCCGATGCCTCCCGAATTCTTGGGTTCCTGTAACCATGTGGCACACTGTCTCACTTGGGCTGCTGGGTGAAACCCCTGCTGGAAGCAGGGACCAGCCCCCTCCCATGGTCAGGCTCCCCGGGCTGAGCTGCGGCCCAGGCTCCTGCGGTGGAGAGCTGTTTTGTGTGAGTATCAGGGACAGGCAGTCGTGCAGAGGCTCAGCCTGCAGCCCCGGCTGCTGAGGCAGAGGAATCTCTTTTCCAGAGCGCCCAGTGCAGGGTGCTCAGTGCCGTGCTCGACTGCGGGCCATCCGGGGGCCTCCTTTCCTTCGCTGACTCCTCTCTACCGTGCGGCGGCGTGTGCTCCAGGAGGCACCTCCCACCACAGCTGGGTTGTCTCATGATGGCTAGGCAGCCTGGCATGGGGACAGAACACTGGCTCTGGGGCCAGCCAGGCCTGACATCCACTCCCAGCTCCCCACTTCTCAGCCCTGTGACTTGGACACATTCTTTAGCTCTCTGGGTTACAATTTTCTTAACTGTAAAATAACGTATGCAATGCCCCGGCACAGAATGGGTTCTTAAAAAATAGCAGCTTTGAATGAAAGTGATGGCTTCGAAGCCCTAGAACGTCTTGACTGTGGCGTTCTCATAAGGTGGTCACATGGGGCTAGCAGGAGTGTCACCAGTAGTCCAGAGTACAAAAGACGGTCGTGGTGGTGCCGAGTGTGGACGGTTCGGGCAGATCCCAGAGCCAGATTGGCGGCCACGCCAGCAAGCACCATTGTTTCCAGAGAGCCTTCATTATTTCTCTTTAAGCAAAAAAATAAAAACCTCATAAAGAGAGGCTATAAAGTGCGGCAGCCGCGGTCCAGATGTGCACTTCTAAGTGCAACTGGCATTAAAGTCGCACATGCCTAAGCCGATTGGTATGTTTGCTCAGGGGATTGTTGCACCTGTGTGTACTGGAAGGAATTTCCGCCGAATACCTGTCCCGTGTCCACAGGCAGACTCTGGGCCACGTTCCTCAAGCTGCGGTGAAAACAGCTGGTCTCAACACACAAACAAGGGCGGTTGGGTTTCAGCATCAGATCTAGACGTGGCCCGCCCAAAGCCAAGTGTTGATCTTTCTCCATTTTGTGCGGAGCCCAGTCCAGCCCCCAGGGCTGTGGGTGGGGGTCTCTCACAGCAAGCGGCGCCTCGTGTTTCTGAGTGATGCTTCCTGGCAGTTCAGGGCCTGGCTAGGTTGTCTTCTCTCCTGAGCCCGCAGAGAAAGAGCCTGATGAAGACCAGCAGCCACTGGGTTGTCGAGTGCTCACTCTGCCAGGCAAACAGAGCGGCAGGGACTTCTGGTCTGTTGTTTGGGGTCTTCCCTCTTTTCCAGAGGCACCCTGAATGGAGGCTGGGACACCCGGTTCCCAGCCTCTCGCGTGCTGTCTGCAGCTGTCTGGACTTTGCCGGGCTGTGCCTGTTGGGCAGCACCCACACCCTTCTGCTGGGCAGGGGACACACTCAGCTTCTCGAAGGTAGCCACTTTGGAGCCAACAGACAAAAAAGGAATGTTGGTCTACACTGCAAGGAGGGGGCCAGGTTTCAGATGCCTCTCCGAGCAAATTAGAGAGTTTTCTTTCTTTCCTGGGGTGGAATTGAATTGTTCCCACCTGTGAGTACCAGGTGCCCTTTTTACGTTGTAAGGATGTTAAGGATGGTCAGAAAAACAAACTGGTGCTGATAGCTGCGGATTTTCGTTTCCTTTTTAGGCTGGGAGGAAACAAGAAGGTATTGTCTGTGGGCCAGAACCTCAGCGCTGGTGGAATAGCTCTGCCTGTGGGTTTTGTTCTCTCACTTTGCCATAAAATCCATCGTTTTCTGTTTGAACTAACACCCGAGCGACCAAGCACCAGTTACAGCGAAGTGTCCCTCGTGACCATTTATTTCTCATGGGTCTCGCTGTTACTACTTGGTGCAATCTCAGAAGGAGAACAGACCGTATGCATGACGGAAGAACACAGGATAGGAAAAGAAGAATCTTGTGGAATTTCACAATTTGGGACCTTTTGAGGGCCAGTGTTCCTAGCTTATTAGCACCAGAGAATAGAGAAATTCTACTCGTTTCAGTTGCACCAACATTTTAAAATTTTTACTCTGAACTCTTTAGCCATTGATAGCATTTCGGCCAACCCCACCTCATGTATACCCTTCTGTCCTTCCCCGATAAGCCCCAGCAGGTCTCTTAGCTCCAGGTGAGGCTGTGGGCACTCTAGGCTTGCCACTGTCCCCCAGCGTGAAGGAAGCGCCCAGACCATAGCACCCCTTCCTAGCGTACCTTTTCTGCACAAAAGCCTTCATTCTGGCTGCCAGTACTCTTTCTAGAAAGTCTTGGAATTCCCTAGTACAGAGAGCCGGTCCACACAGTCCGGAACTCGGTTATGTACTCATTTGCGTTGCCGCATGCTTTCACATACATTCCATGCACGGAGACCTCCAGGGAAAGGCGGCTTGGATAGGACGCAGATGACAGCACATTCAGAATCCCAAAAGATAAGTCGAAACGTTAAAGCCGTGTCTCTGAGAATTATACTTAGCAGATCGGAGTGGAGAGTGATACTCTCCGGCCCGGTATACCAAGTTCCCAAGCATAGGATGTGAGAGACGATTTCATGCAGCACAGAAGGAAAAATACTCACTCGAGATGACTGCAAGCTCAGTGCGTGTCAGTGCGAGTGAGGCGTGATCGCCAGGAAAGCTAAATTGGTCTTGGGTCCTTGTGGGAGGAAGTGGCTTCTTTGCCAAGAGATGTGCTAGTCTCCGTGCATCGATTAACACTTAGGGCATCGCTTTCTGTTCTCGTGTCCTTAAGAGCCTGGCGCCCTGGGGTGTGTAGGGGGAGGACAGATAAGGAATAGGGACTTAGGGGAAGAGGGTAAGGATGAGAGGCTGGAAAAGAATCATCTCGGGGGGTGTGTGAGCCAATTCTAGCTGTTTAAAAGGACTAGATGAGGAAAGGGCATTAAGTTCTTGCTCTGTGTGGTTCCAGAAGGCAGTAGGTAGAAGTTTTCACTCAAGTCCAGAGAGGACAATTTGAATTGTTTAAAACGGAAATGTTTACCTTGGGAATGTAGTGAGTTCTCTGTCACCGGAGGTGTGTGAGCAGAGCTTTGAGAGAGATTTAAGATGTTGGGAACCTGCCCTGCAGTGCTCAGAATACCTCATGCAGGCCCTGGTGCGGCCACCAAATCCGGGAGCATCAGAGCTGGGAGAGCTGCTCCGGTCTGGCCTCTGCTCCAGCCCTTTGATATTACAAATGAGAGAACAGTCTTTGGTATTGTGTTGGTGCCAAATAAATACTCCTGGCCTTTCCCTTGGCTTTGCTTAATGAAGCCGACTACAGGGGAAAAAACCCATCCCGGCATCTACGGGGCTTACCTGGGGGCCAGCCGTCCAAGTCGGCTCCAGCCTCCTGGGCCTGAGCCCAGGAGGGGCCCACCCGGCAGTGGCCGAGAGGCTGAGTGAACACAGGAACCACAGAGAGTGTTTCTTGGCCAGTGCTGGGAAGCCCTGCTCCCAGCAGGTCTGTCCTGGCCCTGGTTCTTTGTGGCAGGTTGTGGCATGTGACTCATTACCTGTCGGGAGCCTTTGTATTCCAACCACGAATGCTGCCACGCTCCCAGGAGGCGACTTGAAAGGAAGGAGTAAAGGCCAACCTCAGAGTCCCTTCCAGCCCCGTCCTCCCTGCTGCTCGCAGCCCGGCGCTGGCCAGGCCTGGGAATTGGCAATTCATAGCTGCAGCTCAGGTTCCCGGAACAAGTTTCCATCCTGGGTCTCCGTGCACACCTCGGCCTCAAACACCCCATAAAGTTTTTGGAGCCGAAATGTTTTCTTTTCTTCTTGCTTTTGTGAAGTAGGTCATTTTGAGTGTGAAGTATTATGTTTTCTCTTTTTTCTCCTTCCCCCCCCAAAAGTCCTATGGTTGAAGAGTTATGGACGTAGAATCTGTGTACGTGACTATGACATTATTCAACTGGAAGAATGGTTTTTCAGGGAGAAACGACCCAGAACTCTGAGAAGAAAAAAATTACTGACACATTAGGCTTTTAGCTGATCCCAGTTTAGGGATCTAGCCAGCGACGTAGAATAAACTCAGCCAGATGTTTAACTGTCATTGGCTATGCTGATGGACAGCCAGGCCGTGCCGTCTGAGGTCCTGCTCAGCGGTGCCCCCTGGTTTTTGCCGATCCTTCGGAGTGTATGAAACCTGTGTCTGCCTGTGGTAATCAACATACTCTTTTTCAAATGGTGGGACTTGGGCTTCCAACCCCAAGTGGTCCCATCTCCTTAGTCCCAGTTGTCTGAATTCTCTGCCATTCCTTTGCCTTAAAAAATGTTAATCTTGGCTGGTCGGAAGGTAGTGATGAGTTAGTTATCTCACTTGATTGTTCCTTGTTCAGTCAGTTACAGATTGAGCTCCTTGTTGTACTTGTACTCTGTCCCCCTTCTCACTACTGCACTTGAGTGGTCTCAGGAAAAAAAAAACATGTTAATCTTTTCTGGGCATCTTGAAAGCCACCAAGACTGTTAGTGGAACCAACGGCACTCGGTTGAAGGAGGTAGCTCTTTGGGGGACTCCAGCAAAGAGGTGATTCCAGTGTTTTACCCCCCTCCCCCGGTCATTCCTGGGTTGATCTGTCATTTCACCCACTCTTTGTTTTTTTTTTTTGAGACAGAGTCTCACTCTGTTGTCCTGGCTAGAGTACCGTGGCATCAGCCTAGCTCACAGCAACCTCAAACTCGTGGGCTCAAGCGATCCTCCTGCCTCAGCTTCCCTTGTAACTAGGGCTACAGGCATATGCCACCATGCCCGGCTAATTTTTTTCTATATATTTTTAGTTGTCCAGCTAATTTCTTTGTAGTTTTAGTAGAGACGGGGTCTCGCTCTTGCTCAAGCTGGTCTCGAACTCCTGAGCTCAAGCGATCCACCTGCCTTAGCCTCCCAGAGTGCTAGGATTACAGGCGTGAGCCACCGCGCCCGGCCATTTCACCCACTCTTGATCTTCCTGAAGCTTCCGAGGTATCCACCCACTTCCCCAACACACACACTTCACAATCCGACATTTGTCCAAGGTGACTTCTCCACGGTCTTCCGAGATTGTCCCTGCGTTGTCCCGCTAATGAGAGCCCTGCTTTGAGCGTGTCATTCACCCTCTCGACCGTCTGGACATCAGCCCCGGCTGCCTGACTTTCCATTTAGGTGGGAGGCCTGAGAAAAGCCCACGCTCTTCTCTTCGGGCCTGTGCATTTAAAAGAAGGTTCTCCGTGCTACCCACTTGCCCAGAGACTTCCGTGGGAACCCTCTGGGCTTTCCCTCTTGAGCGTGGGTCACTGAGCTGTGGTGGTTGTCCTGCAAGACGACCTGGAGAGCTGGGGCTCTGCAGTTACCAAGCGCGGACAGAAGCCAGGCAGGGCAGGGTAGTTGCTCTACGGCCTGCTCTCCGGGCTTGCCCACAGCCCGCATTTGGTCATCCACCCACCTTGACGGGCAAGGCCTGAGAGCGAGGCGCTGGCCACAGCAGAGCCACCTTATTGAAATGGCATGTTCGCATTTAAACAATATTAATACTATTTGACTCATTAAATATACAAAGGCCAGTTAAAGTGCTTCCATGTGTGTGCTGTTAGTTCTGGCGGGCGACTCCTCAGATAGCTTTATGTGGTTTCAGACAGCATTTTAGCACATTCTTAAAATGCCCACAAAAGCCTTTATGTAAAAACTCATAAATGTGAACCACATAAAAATTATTTTTTTCCTTGTTTCATGTCATTATGATCAAAGTACAGTAGGTAAAAATAAATTTTCAAAAACTTGTTGAGGTCCCTCTTTAATGAATGCTTCACGCGCAGCACAAAGCCATAAACCAGGTAGTAGGGGGGCCGTCTGTGCACCCCGCAGTTACCTCCTACCCGATCGTGCCCGGAGCCGCCCTGACGACACTTGCCAGAGAGGCTGGTGCTCCTGATCCTGGAAGGAGCCTTTCTAATCACTCAGTCCTCTGCTTCCTTTGTCTTGGAAGATCAGGTTGAGACTTGTGGCCGCTCGAGTCCCTGGAGATAGATCCCTGTTGGTGATCGGAATGCGAGTCCATTCTTGAATTGTTGTGGTGTTTGGGCCATTCCTACAGCGGCCAGGTCTCAGCACGTCTTCCTCACCTCAACTGGGAACACCCTGATGGAGAGAGGGAACAGATGCAAAGCGAGAAACCAGCAGCATCGCCTCTAGCCGTGTTGCCATCGTTCCTTTATTAAAAGTCAAATCAACTGTAAATTAGGATGCTACCCAGTGGAATACTATCCTGGCCGTTTGAAATGATGATGGAGATCATGTGGCTCCGTGGAGAAGTGCTAACGATTCTGTGCCAAGTGAAAAAACCCGAACTCGCATGGTACTGTTGCTGTGCGTATGGTTATGTAAAAACTGCATCTGGACCAAGACAGGGAATTTGGAAAAAGCAGATTTATGGGATAGGTTAATTTATGGCATTATGGGCTAATTTTTAAATTTCCTCTTTTTAAATACTGTTCTTGCAATAAGTTTTTAAATTTGGGGTAAAATAAAAACCCACAAGGAGGTCACAGTGGAGTTTGCATTTTTACCTCCTTTGTCTCCGGCATATGAAACTTTAGACCTGGTTGATGTGGCCGGCCAGGGAGAAGCTGCCCAGAGTGGGAGCTGGGCCACAGGGTGGGACGCTGGCGTGTAAACAGCCAGTTCCACCTTATAAAACTTTAATGCTGTTCGTTGTTTTCTTTTTCTGGAAGAAACAGGATGCTAAGGGATGGGACCGAGGGGGATCAACCTTAGGCCACCTGGTGCTTTTGGACTGGTCAGTGGATGGTGTTGACAAAGGCTGTCAGGCCACCAGGATTCCTCCTGGTTATCTTCCAGGGCAGCCTGACCCTGCCACCCCCACAGGCTTCTGCATACAGAAGGGCAGGCCATGGATAGGAACAACACCGAAGGATGTTCCTTCCAGGATGGCCAAAGGAAAGCAGGAATTACTAGCCCATCCCTTCTGCCAACACGAGAAAAGCCACAGTTTTAAAGTTGGGGTTTTTCCCCCCTTTTGATGTGGGGCTGCTGTCCCTACAAGCCGACTGAAAGGGAAACCCGTGTTTTAGAACGAAGCCATCTGTCATCAACAGGAGGGGTAATTAACAGGCCCGTTATGGGTGCTCCTCCCTTGGTGTTGATGTGCCTCCTAAGTTAACTTGCAGACTGAGGAGCTCTCTAGATTCCAGTAGAAGGAGCCAGAAGGGCTCATGGAGTCCATGGTGTGACTCATCTGTGCACTGGAGAACCTCAGGTTCCCCAAGGTGACCAGTACATTCCACGTGTCTCGGGAGCTTTCCAGAGTGGGCTGGTCTGTACCCAGCTCCTGTAGGTTGGCCCTGTGGAGGGAGGTAGGGCCTTGGGACCTAAACCAAACACCAACCTCTTTACCTTGCCCTGCCCTGCGGAGGAGGAGTTTGGAGAGAGATTTGGAACAAGAGAATTTATCTCCCAGGGTGGGGTCCCTGCCGACTCCTGGAGGTCACCAAGAATGGCACCAAGCTCTGGGCCCCACGTCCTTTCCCTCTCAGTACCACACCGTGCTGTGCCTGTCCAGAGCCACACCCCTCCCCACTCTCCGCTGCTGACCAGTGTTTAGCTCAGTGTCTGGCACCTGGCACTTCATCCCATGGGTGCTCCCTGAGTGGCTCCTGCGCCAGGCCTGCCCCGACCCGCCCTCCCACAGCCGATTTGCCAGAGGGGGACACCGTTGTGAGTTCAGTTTGACAGCTTAATCACCGTGGGTAGCGTGAGCGGGACAGAGAAATGGGGCCGATGTGGCCCTGTGGCAGGGGCCTGGCCCCCGCTTGCCTAAGGGGACCCTGGGGGGCAGGGACAAGGGTAGCAGGGCCACAGTGGTTTAGGGCAGGAAGACAGAACAGCCGGGCACCCTGAGTCTTACTAGTGGAGATTCTCATTCCCCTGCGAGGCTCCTTGCTTGCCTGCAACGACTGTCTCTTAAACTTGGGTATATTTTTCACGTACTGACTTTTCTTAAAAAAAAAAAACAAACTTGTTAATTTGAAATAGTTTCAGACTTATAGTAAAATTGCAAAAAAAAAAAAGAGTATAAAGAATTCTTATGTATATTTTCCCACATTCTCTAAATATTAACATTCACCATGTGTATTTTTCTATTATATAATAACTTTATGGAGCCATAATCCATAGATCCATGTTAATTTTTGATACTTAATTTCAACAATGAAAGCAACAATCATTTGTTAGGTCACTGCTTTCCTATATTGTTTTGGTTTTGTCGCTCGACAGTCTATTTATAAAGCACATGTCCCTGCTGCGTTCACACGGCGAGTCCCCAGTAGCTTTTAGTAAACAGTTGTGGGATGGATGAGCACGTGAGCATAGCTCGCACGGGGGGTGCTGGAGCTGGCACTGAGTCTGCCAACTCCCAAGCCTGTGCCCACCCTGTGCACCATGCGGCCTGCCCCCCACTGGCTGTCCGGGTCTGAGGACCCCACACTTACAGAGCGTGCCTGCTGCACCCTTGATTCAGGGATTAAATGGGGTCAGAGAGACCCCACCAGGGGTGGGGAACCTGCAGCCTCAAGGCCACATACGGCCCTCCAGGTCCCCAAGTGCAGCCCCTCGACCAAATCCAAAAGAACAAATCCCTTCATTAAAAGCATTTGTTCTATAAAATATGGATTCAGTCAAAAGACTGCACTCAAAAATCCAGAAGGCCGCATGTGGCCCTAAGGCTGCAGACTTCGTGATAGGGAATGTGGCAGCTATGGAGGTGAGGGCTCTCGGAGTTTCATCGGCTCCCAGCAGCACTGGAGGTGCCGTGTCGGCTGACCGCGCTCCCCGGGTCGCTACTCACAGCAGCCTCGGTCGTGACAGTCGGCTTGCACAGCTTGGATTTGGGATCCCAGCCTGGTTCCCTGTTCTCCTCCAGCCTTTTCTGTCCTCTTCCGTTTGGCCTAATAAGAAATGTTTCCATACTGACTCAGATCTGAGTAGGAAGCTCTGTCCCAATGTTAGCCTTCATTTCCGGCAAGGGTCTTATAGTAAGTTGCTCCGAAAGACCAGCAGGACCCCTGGTCTGCTCAGGCTCTGGAAGGATCAGGGCAGGGAGGAGTTTGTAGTTGTATTTTTCCCTTATTTCCCCTGTGAAATAGCTACCCCATGGACAGAAGTACCAGCCAGGCCAGCGGCTCACGCCTGTGGTCCCAGCACTTTGGGAGGCCAAGGTCGGGGATCGCCTGAGGCCAGGAGTTTGAGACCAGCCTGGGCAAGATAGTGAGACCTCATCTCTACTAAAATAAAAAAGATTAGCTGGGCATGGTGGCATGTACCTGTAGTCGTAGCTCCTCGGGAGGCTGAGGCAAGAAGATCACTTGAGCCCAGGAGTTCAAGGTTGCATTGACCTATAGTGACCTATGATCAAGCCACTGTACTCCTGTCTCTTAAAAAAAAAAAAAAAGAGAGAGAAGAGAAAAGAAAAAAGTGGATTGTCCACTTACGTCACATTCTGTGCTGCATCCTGTATCTGGAAGGAATGGGGCGCTCCAGGGAAGTTCAGTAGGCTTGCCAAAGGCTACAAAGCTAGAGTAAGTGGCAGAGCTGAAATGCAGGTTCACCTTTACGACTCCTAAGCCCGTGTCTTTTCCGGCAGCCCCAAAGGATGCTGCACCCCCTCCCCCAACCACAGGACGATCAGAACACATCCAAGGATCAGCCCTGGGACCGTCGCAGGAAGGGCCTTTAATCCTAGACAGACATTTAGGTGAATCTTTGCCAAATGACAACCCGAGACCTGGGTTAATGATCTGTAACGCACCATCTCATGGGCACGTGGGCCTGTTTCCTGCAGGTATTTTGAAGGCGGCGTCTCATCTGTCTACCTCTGGGATCTGGATCATGGCTTTGCTGGCGTGATCCTCATAAAGAAGGCTGGAGACGGATCCAAGAAGATCAAGGGCTGCTGGGATTCCATCCACGTGGTGGAAGTGCAGGTACAGCCTCCCCAGCAGGTGGGGGGGGGGCCACTACGTATAGATGGCTCTCGGAACAGTGCAGCCTCACTCTCTAGCAGACGCAGGGGAGAGAGTACTGTGATCTGTAAACACCTGCTAATTCCTGTAATGCCCCGAAGCCATTTGGACAAAGATAAATTAGGACTGCGGTAGTCACTGATGATAAAGTTCCCAAAAGAACTTCATACGCATGATTACAGATGCTGTCCCTTTAAAAACAAGTCGGGATTTTGTAAGAAAGGTAATTGGTGGTAATGACGTAGGGAGGAGCATGTTGGGGAAGGTCAGCGCTGACCTTCTGCAGGTGAGTGAGCAGTTACCCACTTCGGGTGAGCGTGTTTGCCCAGCTGGAAATCCGCCATCGAAGGAGGGCCTCACACATTCAAATAAAAGCTGTCTGGGCTGAGCGAGGTTGCCCATGCCCGACTCTGAATTCAGGGGGCCGCTTCAGGCTCTCCCCAGCTCAGGTTGTGCCCAGGTTCTGATCTCTCTCTCATCCCCCAGGAGAAATCCAGCGGTCGCACTGCCCATTACAAGTTGACCTCCACGGTGATGCTGTGGCTGCAGACCAACAAATCCGGCTCCGGCACCATGAACCTCGGGGGCAGCCTCACCAGACAGGTAGAGTGACCCGTTCGTAGCGAGTGGCCAGTGCCCACAGGTGCCAGCCTCAGCGCTGACCTTCTGCAGACGAGTGAGCAGTTACGCACTTAGGGTGAGCGTGTTTGCCCAGTGGAAATCTGCCGTCAAAGCAGGGCCTCACATCTTCAAGTAAGAGCCGTCTGGGCTGTGCAGGGTTGCCCAGAACTGGCTCCACTGGCCTCCTGCCAAGTGCGGACAGGGGCTGGCCACAGCCTCTGCTTCTCACTCCTCAGGGGCCCCATGTCCCTGTACTGCATGCTGTTGCCATGCTATGAGGAGCGGTGCTTGGCTCCATTGGCCGCGTCATGCCCGGTGCCATCAGTCAGGCCGGCTCTCCGGGGACGCTCGTCTGAGCTAAGGGGTCCGCACCTTGCTGTTCTCAGCCTGGTGTGAGGACCAGCATCAGCATCACCAAAGAGCTTGTTAGAGTAGAAATCTTGGGCCCCACCCAGACCTATGGAATCAGGATGTCCATTTTAACAAAAGTTTCCGGGGAATGTATATGCACGTTAGAATTTGAGAAGCGCTGCAGTGCACCTTTCTCTTCCATCTTTTGCTTGGGTATTACTAGCAGCCTGTCCCCAAGGTGTTCCCCCAGGCTGTTTCTAAAGCGAACTTGGAGCTTGGGCTGGAAGGCACTGCCTGGCCCTGGGACAGGCTTGCCTTAACTTCTGCTTAGATCCAGGCAGAGTTAAGACCCTCGTTTAAGGGTCCACTTTTAAGACCCTTGACATGTTCAATGCCACGTACACCCCCATTCCAAGAGAAGGCCCTAATCTTGTGCCAGGGCAGGGCAGCAGGTGCTTGGTGCACAGGGAAAGAGAGAGCACAGGCCAAACTCAGGAGGGACCGTGCCACGTCGTCAGGATTGCTGCACCCCGAAGCATCCTCAGGAGGGGGCCGCCTTCTGTGCCAGTGTCCTTCCCACTAGGAAGGAGCGCCTAACTTTTGAGCGTGAGGATTCCTTTTAACATCAAAAACTTTTTTTCAGTAAGATAATTATAGTCTTAATAGCTGCCGATAGGAAAAAAATATATGGCAGATAGGATTAATTTAGTGCATCTTTTAAGTGATTTTGTATTCCGCAACAGCATCTACATGTGTTTGGAAAACACGGGTGCAAGACGAATGTCAGCTGCCATGCGGGGGTGTGTATTGGAGCCCGAGACCCTCCACCTGCCAAACCGCCATTGCCTCTCCGTGTCAGAGGGGCTTGAGGCCAGAATGGGTCTTGGGGCTCCCCTTGACTGTGGGACAGGACTTTCCCCACTCCATCCCAGAATTAAGCATTTGTGCTCCCAGGGCAGGGCCCCGTCTTTCGCATGGAGGTGGGCTCTTGTTTTCTGGGGACCCCTGGCAGAGGAGGGGGAGGCAACCCTCTAGGCCACTACCCCACACAGCCTGCCTCCCCCACCCTGCCACCTGGGTAGTGGCTGGAAAATCCTAAATCTGGATCCAGAGACTGCTTCCTGCATCACTTACCGCTCCAAGCTGTTTATAATTCCAGCCGGTGTACAGTGACCTGGACAAATATTTAATCCTCCGTCTTCCTAATAGTTTAAATCAGAGCTGTCAGCCACGGCCAGAGTCTGGTTCCGGCTTGCCGTGAGCTGTGCCTGCTGCCAAGCCAAACTCAGCCTGATGAGTGGCTGTCCCCAGCACACCTTGGCCGGAGCCATGGGCCTTGTTTGTATTGCCTTCTGCTCTTGGGGCTTTAATAGGAAATTCACGCTCTGTCATCATTCTAACAGCCGATCCCATAATTCACTCGAGATGCGAGATGCGTTGAAGCTGGGGCTGGTTTCCAGTGTAAGTAACTATACAGGGGTGCGGGGAGGGGGAGCAGTGAGAGGGAGAAATCTAAGTTAATGATGCGCAGCTTCTGAGCAACAGGGGAAATAAGGGTTGCAGGGCTTGGCCGTGTGTCCCAATGAGCCTGGAAAAACGTCTGTGGTTGCCTTGGACGGGGGACAAAGGGTTCCAGGAAAGTTGAGCAAACCAGTGGCAGAGTGAGCGTGCGGGCTGACCCCTCTGAGTAGATTGTAAACAAGGCCGAGTTATTCCCATTTAACAAGTGAGGAAACTGAGGTTCCAGTTGTAAAATAATTTGCCCGTATGACTTCACCAATGAGAAGTAGGACCAAGATTTGAACCCCGAATTGTCTGATGAGAAAAAAACATGCTACTTTCTACCACAACATACTGTTTTGGTCTAAATCTGTCCCCTGTGCCTGACATTCGGTGACTGCTAAATGGTCAAACAGAAATGCATTGAGCAGTCAGCTCAGTATAGACGGGACATAGCCCCATGGGCACCTGGTGACATCTGTTGGCAGCCCGTCCTCCGCGCCCCCCACCTCCCGCCAGCAGCCTGCTCAAGAGCAGCTGCAATGGCCCAGTGGCCTCCGAAGCAGGCAGGGCCAGCGCTGCAGTCCCAGGCCGGTTGGCCTCCCTGGGGGCGTGCTGAGTGGCACCACCCTTTGGGCCCCTCCTGCAGGTGAGCATTTGGCTTTCAGGGTGACCTCCTGCAGGAAGTGGGCTGACCACAGGGGATGCCTTTGCTCCCGTAGGCAGTGAGCAGGGTTTTAAGACTTTGAGGGATCCGAATGGTCTGATGGGATCTGTGTTTTTGGAAGGTGGCTCTGCCAGCTGGCTTGGGGAATGGGTGGACGGAGGAGGCTGTTAGAGTCGTCCAGGAGAGAGGTGGCTGGGTGGCCCTGGGAGGGTTAGACATGCCTGTGGCGAGGAGGTCAGTGAAGAAGCTGGTGTCCGCTCAGGGCAGGTGACAAGAGCCAGAGGAAGAAGGGCAGAGGAGGAGCTACAGGCTGGAGGCCTTCAGAGTGGAGCGGTCAGGGCTTGGCTGACTGGGACATGAGATGGGGGACAAATGAGGGGCCCCGTCTCTTGAGTGCATCCATTACACTCGCAGTGACCCAGGCCTAGGTTTTTCCTCTGGAAACCTGGCTTCGTGGCAGTCACTCACGCTCACACACTCGCCCCACGTGTGTCGGGAAGGAAGGCCACTTTGCTTTTGGAGCCGTCTCCCCAGACCCACAGTGCCAGGCTCTGGCCCTGAGAGCCGTCCAGCCAGCAGTTTGCGCTCCTGGGCAAGGCCTGGCCCGTCTCCCAGCTCCCCTGGTGTCCGGTGACCACCCTGCCTCGGCAGCAGCCTGCCTGGGTGCCCTTCCCTGTGCCTGGCTCAGGCGCGCCCTCATCTTCCTGTTTCCTGCGCCCCATCTGGAGAAGGGCCGGCGGCTTCAGCTTGCTGGTGGCTCTCCTCCGGGGTCCCTTCTCACGGGCACGCCAGGCTGTGCCCACGCCCCTCCTTTCTCAGCTGACAGGAGGCCAGTGAAGAGGCAGAGCGCGTCCCTGGTTGGCACGTGTGGCAGGTCAGGATGCCCAGTGAGGAGATGCCGCGGTGGCCTCCGGCTGCTGCGCACCAGGCCACGCTCCCCCCCGCCAGCCTCACCCCACCTCCTTCACGTTGGCCTTTTGTTCCTCCCATTACCCCCCAAAAGATGTCTCCCAGGGACGTCGACTGGAAAAGCAGGTCGGTAGATAAGGTGTTCCGGCAAATCCTGCAGCTGCGGGGCTGTTGGGGAGCGTGAGCCGCGGCCTCCGTGGGAGCTCATTACGGTGGGTCGCACCTTCCTGCCAGGGCCGGGCACACCCGCAAGGGAAAGCGGATGGAAGGTGCCCGTTGGCGGACCGCCACGTGGGCCCCAGTGGGCGGGTGGTGGAGCAAGGGAGAGCGGTTGCAAGCCAAGTGCCAGCGTGTCGACGAGGAAGTTGTACTGAGAGGTCACTTCTGTGTGACAGCAGAGATGTTGGAAAGAGGCAGGACCGTAAATCTCTGGAAAGAGATCCAAGGTTTTCCGTCCGGGGAAGGGCCCTGCAGATGTTCGTTTGATTTTTTTTTTTCCCCCCAGATTCTAAATATTTAGAAGCGAAGGTGAAACGCTCTGTTGAGTGGGGAGATCAGGCAGATCGTTCGCAGGCCGAGCCCTTCTCCCCACTCGGCAGGTGCCCCCGATACGTCTCCGGGCGGTGAACTCCAGCAGAGCACTCGCCCAGGCCTTCGGCAGGAAGCGCCCCTTGGACTTGCGCGTGGCAGTTGGGCCCGGCGGTGTGTTTTATCTCGGGGCAGAAGCCCACGGCCTTCCTGCCAGCTGCAGGGAACGGGCGTGAGCCAGGCCACACCCAGGAGGTCCTGGAGTGCGTGCGCACTCTGCGGGCTTCCGCTGCAGCCACAAACGCTCCTGGTGTGCTCCGGGCCTGCCTGGCCCGAGGGCAGAGACGCCCAAGCAGCGTGGCGTTTAGGGACGGCTGGGTTTCTGTCAGATGCCCTGGGGTGGAATGTGCCGGTGCCTGGCTGAGAAGGAGAGCAGGGATGAGACTGGCTCTGTGCCTTCATCCCTCACCGTGAAGAGCAGGCGCAGGAGAGGAAGGGGCCCAGGATCTTTGGTGGGAGGTAGCTGGGGCTGGGACGTACCCCGCTCGGGACTTCCGACCCCTGCCTCGTGGTTTATCCTACGCTTTCCTGGTAAAGACCAGAGATGAAATCGGAGCCAGCTTGAGAGGTCTCAGGGAGGGAGACAGGTTTCAGAATCATGTAGACCTTGGTTCAAACCCCAGCCCAGTCACTTTCCAGCCGTGTGACCTGGACAAGCCACTTCGCTTCTTTGAAACTCAGGGTTTTCACCATAGAATTGATGGTGCTTATTTTGAAAGATCATTGTGGAGGAGAAATAAGAAACCATTTTGACACATGGTTTTATGCTCAATCAATAACAGCTATTACTGCTACTACCACATATCTTGCAAGCAGAGACTTGTAGAATATATACAATTTTAGATTCAGTTAAGATTTTCCTAAACTGGACGGACATAGCCTTCCCTGGGAAGCTGGCTGACTGTGGTCTGCTTGCTGGCAGCGTGTTAAGCCCCTCCAACTCCCAGCATAGCTTGGTGACAAAGAGGATGCCAGAGACCCTAAGAGCCCTGGGAGTGGAGCTCTGATTTGTTTGTTTGTTTGTGAAACAGTTTCACTCTGTCACCCAGGCTAGAGTGCAGTGGTGTCATCATAGCTCACTGCAACCTCAAACGCCTGTGCTCAAGCGATCCTCCTGCCTCAGCCTCCCGAGTAGCTGGGACTACAGGTGTATGCCACCACATCTGGCTAATTTTTCTATTTTTAGTAGAGTTGGGGTCTTGCTCTTGCTCAGGCTGGTCTTGAACTCCTGGCCTCAAGCGATCCTCCTGCCTAGGCCTCTCAGAGTGCTAGGATTATAGGCGTGAGGCACGGTGCCTGGCCTTGGAGCTCTGTTTTGACAAATGAGAGCCTCCACTCCACCAGGCACAGTTCTAGACATTTTCTGTACATTCACTTATTCAGCGTGAGGTGGAGGCTCAGACAAGCTGAGCCCTTTCCTCCCAGGCTCCTGGGGCCTGAGGACGAGGCAGTCACAGAGCTGCTGAGCGGGGCTGACTGTCTGCGGCCCTACCCTGCCACTGTGCCCTCTGGAAGATGCCGCGTGGCGGTGGGAGGTGCGGTACACCACTGTGAGAATGGCCTGCTGGTTTCCAAACACTCGCCCGTGTCGTCCCCAGGCCATGGAACCAGAGGTGCCTGCGGGGCACTCTGGGGCTGGACTCCAGACTTGGTTGGAACCACCTTGTGGAACATCTGTGCGGCCACAGCACATAAGAATGTTTTCCTTCTGGCAGCCACTTTTATAAGGATGTAATAATATATTCATTGCAAAAATGGTTCTATTTTTGGTGGGTCGGCATTGCCAGCGAGCTGACCCTGACCAGGGGTGGAGGGGAGTCAGTGTGGGGAGGGGGCAGGGGGCTGTGGAAACACGCCTGTGTGCTGCGCTCTCTGCCGCCACCCCCCAGCCCCACAGGGCCGTTGACACGGGCTCAAATTCCCTGCCACGAGCGAGGGGACCCCGCCTGTCAGTCAGTCTGCTCCCACGCAAGGGGCTGCGTGACTGGGAGCCCTCAGCCTTCTCCCCACCACTCACCACTTCTACCCTGGGCTGTCCAGTGGCCTCAGCCTTTCTGTTTGTTGGAAGGTGGCTCTTGATTCTGAAACACAGAGATGGGAACCAAGAGGTTCAGCTGCTGGTGTGACATACACTGGTGGCGCGGAGCCCTTTGCCAACAGTCCCAGCCTCACTTCGGGCTCTTGGTGCTCATTTAAGATGGGGCCCCTCGGCGAACTCAAAGGCCTCGCCCCTTCCCTGGGCTGGCCAGGAATCAGTCTGCCCTCCACGTGGAGCTGGGGTGGGAGAGAGACCGCAATTTGCTGGAAGGACATTATTCGGATCAGACCCCCTGTGTCTCCCTGCCCAGCAGAGCAGCTCTCTGCGCAGCCCTGAGCTGGGCACAGTAACCGTTGCCATGTGGGGAGAGAGAACACACAGTCCCAGTGTGTTGGCATCCAAATGTTCCTTTTAAAAACGGGTGCATGGAGCACCCTCCCCCTGAGTGTGCTCCCCAACTCCTGCTCAACACACACACCAACCAGTTGTCCCGGCAACAGAGTTTTGCTAGGGGAAGATGATGTTCCAACACACGCTCCAGTTCTGCTGAGGGTGGAGTGTTTATTAGACCTGAAATGGAGGGAAACATCACTTTCAAGTTCATGAGCGCTCTCACTCCTCCTGTTTTATGGGGGCGCTTTGAAGTCTCCGTGGATCGAGACTCCCCAGGATCACTGCCCAGAGTGTGCCAGGACAGTCGAGAGCCTGCTGGCAGCAGAGAAGCTGGTCACTCCAGCATTTCTCTCCCCCTTTTCCACGAGTCCCCAGCAAAGCAGTCTTGCCAGAACCAGACGTCTTTGTTCTGCAGAGAGTTAGTCTCGTTACCTTTGGAAGGGCCTCTCGGAGCCACAGGTTCCCAACTGGGTCCCCCTCCTGTAACATCTTTGCCAAATGGCAACCCCCTCGATCTCCAGACACCCAGTGCCCTGGAGCTCATTGGTGGACGAGCAGATGCCTGTTAGGGACGACTCTGTCACCCATGATGCGCTCTCACTCCTGGGTTCCACCTCTGCCTTTGGCAGCAGCGTAGATTGAGTCTGCTCCCTCTGTGGGACGCAGGCCTTCAGAGCCCTACCGGCTCTCTTGGGTCCCCCCACACACTCAGGCATGAATATCGCCAGTTCTTTCCCGTTTCTTGGGGTCAGGTGTTCACACCTTTTAAGTGGATGAACTCTAACTCGTCCGTGGCTCACTTAAAACCCACTGCCCTAGCGAGGCAGGATGGCGTACGCCTGTAGTCCCAGCCGCATGGGAGGCTAAGGCAGGAGGATCACAGGAGTTCTAATCTAGTCTGGGCAACACAGTGAAGCTCCGACTCTTAAAAAAAAAAAAGGAAAGAAAAAACCAGCGCCCTAAACTGAGTCCAGCCCTACAGATTTTGCTTGCCCGGGACAGACCAGAGGAGGACCATTGCCTTCCTAAGCAAGTGCTGGGACCTCACAGCCGCAGTTTCTTGGTTGCATGATGGGTAAGGAATGCCGTCCCTGGTGTGGGCACCGGTGAGTTTCATTTATATACCCGGGAGTCGCATCCACTTTGTCACAGCCGCCACATTATGTTCTTGAAATCATCTGAAAACCACAAGCCTCTTCACAGGGACTGTTTGCAAGTCAGAAGTTCCCCATTTTGTGCTCGGTGAGACTGATGTTTGAGCCTGAATACCTGGTTTGCGTTTTCCCAGGTAAATTGGCACACCGAAGTAGCTTTCTAACAGCGAAGCCGTCGGAATCTAACCGTGCCATGTGATCTGGGCCGATAGGTTACCTGCATCGTTAAGCTTCTGTTTCCTTGGGTTTAAAGTAGGGTTCTTAGGAAAACGAAATGGAACGAGGCGGCTGCCAGCTGGCCAGCACCCACTCCGTTCTTGGTGGCCGCCATCATTCTGTAGCTAACCCAGGATTCCAGGTTCTGCGGTAACCCTCTGACCTTCTTGACCCTGGTGCGGCCAGTAGGATGCTGGCAACCCTCCCAGCTGTGCCTCCGTGTACGTCCTGCACAAACAGTTGACCCAGGGCAGGTGGAGGCTTTTCCAGGGTGCCACAGAGGCCCCCTGGGAGCCTGGTGTCCAGCCCCTCATCTCAGCCACAGCCACAGGACATTGCACGGGAACCTGCCCGAAGGATGTGATCTTACTGAAGTCGTGCCTTGTTCTTCTGGCTCAGCAACCCCATCACAACAGGAAATGAGGCGTTCCTGTGGCTGGCTCCCCTCGATCTCTGATGGTAGAGTGTGCCAACAGTTGATTTTAACAATCCCATCAAAAATTGTTGTCTAGGCTGGGCACAGTGTCTCATTCCTGTAATCTCAGTACTGTGGGAGGCAGAGGCAGGAGGGTCACTTGAGGCCAGGAGTTTGAGACCAGCCTGGGCAACATTGCGGGAACCTGTCTCTGCAAAAAAAAAAAAAAAAAAAAAAATTTAAAAATTAGCCAGGCATGGTGGCGTACACCTGTAGTCCCAGCTACTCAGGAGGCGGAGGCAGGAAGTTCGCTTGTGCCCAGGAGGCTGAGGCTACAGTGAGCTTGATGGCACCACTGCACTCCAGCCTGGGCAACGGAGTGAGAGCCTTTAAAAACAAAAATGCTGCTTGTCCTTTTCGAACTAGTGTTTAACTGCTAGACTCTACTCGTCCTTCTTTGACAAAAGTCGGGTACTGCTGCAGCCCTCCAGAATCCTTGCACCCCTGAAGCGCGCTGCCACTTCTGATTAACTGCATCACAGGTCGGATTTCTGTGGAATGACCTAGAAGTCTGGTCATTGAAAGTGACTTTCTTCAGTCCCTCTTAGCTGGAGCTGTTCAGCCTTTCCCAGCATGGAAGTCATGCTCCCTGGTGAGGACGGGAAGGGATGTGGGAGGCAGCGGGGGCTTCGCCCCGAGCCTCTGCCCCTCTGCCCTCTTCTTCTGGTTCCAAAGACAGTAACCCACCTTTTCTTTGCTTTTTTTTTTTTTTTTACTAGCTTGAATTCATTTGATTCCTAATACTGTTCTTTTCATCTTCGTAATTACTTATTTCAGCTTCCACATTTTATTTCAGCAACAACAACGGTACCATAATGGTGCCTCCATATTCTTGTTTGCAGTGTAGTGACGCTGAGCATGTGTGTGCTTAGCATTCTGCCCGGCACCCTGTGAGTTAAGTTATAAAACAGGTAAATCTCCCTGTAAAGAATTTATATTTTCGTCAGGGAACTAAGGCATAGGAAGAAACCGAGGGGAAATGCACAGTTCACGAATGAGGGCTGCAGTCTGCAGTCGCCAGTCCCTTCCCCCCCCGCCCCTTCCAGCACTCAGAGTGGAGGTGATTGGGCCAGCACTGGCCCTTCTTGGGCTTAGGAAGAAGAGACTAGTTGCTGCGTCCCCGGCCCCACGTCTCGTCTGTATCGAGATGCTCTTGCTCCAGCTCCCCCCTTGGAGTAGGAAGAGCAGGCTCTGGGGCGAGAATGGGTTTGGCCCAGGGCTGCCATTGGTACCTGAGTGACCTTGGGCACGTCACTTCAGCCCTCTGGCCTCAGAGCCTCTGTCAAAGGGTATCAGTCCCTCCCTCCGAGGCCTACAGCGGGTGGCATCACAGAGCTGCCGTTAGGAGTGTCCGGGCGCAGCAGCGAGGCTGTTGGGGGACTCGCCTGCGGTATCAGGGCAGCCGGCCGGAGCCTGCCGATGGTGACTGAAGACACTGAGCGCGACTTCTCCAGTTGGCCCTGGATGTGCCAGGGCCGGGCAAGGGTGGTCACCTTCGCCGAACTCCGTGCTTTGGGGAGGGCGGCAGCAAAACTCCTTCCCCTGGCAAAGGGGCTCTGGGTGTCTGCTGGCAGGGCTGTTCACAACCTGAAACTTAAGTCATTTTGTGCTCCAGCCCCCTCCTTGTAACACCTGCAGCCGGCTCCACAGAGCTGCCAGCGGGGACAATAGGCTCCTTGCAAACCCTGGAGGTGGGCCGGCTGCCCGTTCTCAGGGAGCCGCGGCCGCCTCTGACTTGGAGGAATGTTTCTGCCTTTTGCAGATGGAGAAAGATGAGACCGTGAGCGACTGCTCCCCACACATAGCCAACATCGGGCGCCTGGTAGAGGTGAGTGGCCCTCTGGGCTCCCTGGGCCCTGGTTTGCGCCTGCGTCGGCCCACAGCAGGGCGGTTCTCCATTCGTGCCATGGCTGCGCATTTCCTGAGCCTTCTAGTCTGGGTGCGAAGGCACCTCCCCTCCGTCCCTGCTCCCCATCGCCTGGGTGTGAACAGAGACCTGAGCCTGGAAAGGAAGCAGATCCCTGGAACACTGGTGGGGCTCTGGAGTGACTTCAGTCTTCCCTGTCACCACGCTGTTCTGGAAGGAGGGGAGGTGCTCTCGGGTTTCACGGAATTGTTCACGGAATTGGTGGGGAGGCTGAGGAGCGGTGATGTGGTTTAACCGGCTCCCAGCAACGGTCAGAGTTGGCCGCCAATGCCTGCGTGCTGGCTTCCTCCCTGCCTGAGGACAGCGCTGGGAGCACAGTTGCAGGTGGGGCCCTGGGACCGGCGTGTGCCTCCCCCCAGTGGCCACAGCGGGGACTGCAGGAGGGAGGGGAGGGCGGGGCCTGTGTGCCCGGGAGTCCTAACTGCTTGTCATGTGCTGACTTCCCTTCCAGGACATGGAAAATAAAATCAGAAGTACGCTGAATGAGATCTACTTTGGAAAAACAAAGGACATTGTCAATGGGCTGAGGTAATGTAGCAAAAGCACAAGCTTCGGAGCCAGAAAGATAGGGGTTTAAATGCTGGCCCTGCCAGTTAATAGCCTCGGGCCTCAGTTTCCCCATTTGTGAAAGAGGGCTCGAGTACCTACCTCTAGGATCGTTGTGCAGACTTTGAGAGGTACGGCGCCTCTTACGCAGTTTGCACTCTCTGTAGCTGCTGGTTCCTGCCGCCACCATTTTTGTGTTCTGGGGCACGTTCACCTGAACAGCCATCGGTGCCCTCCTCGCTGGGGTCTGCCTTTCTCAGTCCTCCGGCTTGTCGGCCCCGCTAAAGAATCAGCCCAGCCTCCAGACCACGCCCTGGGACACCGGACGGGGGCAGCCTGGCGGCCTCCGGCGTGCCTAGGCTCTTTGGCATGCGGAGAAAGCCCTTCCCCTTCTGCCCTTTGGACAGGCCCAGCCGCTCCGACGTCCTCTGCCGGGGCCCTGAGCCATGCCACCCATCTCACGCCCCCAGTTCTGCAGTGGTGGCCCGAGGAACGGCCGAGAGGGGCGCTCTGAGTCCCCCAGGTCCGTGGTGGGCAGAGCAGGAGAGGCAGCTGGGAGCAGGCACTGGCCTTGGGGTCAGGAGGCTGGGATCTCCCTCAAGCTTTGTCATCCTGAGCTGTGTGCCCATCGACACTCAGAGGCCTGGTCCGTCCGGGAGGCAGGGTGGCTGAAGGGGCCGGTTGAGATGACGCAATCTGTAACGTGTTCTGTGGTCCAGCGCCACCGTGTGAGGCCGGCAGGCGTGCTGCGCCGCTCACTGCCAGCCCTCCTAGCCCGGCTCCGGGACGCGACCTCACACTCAGGGTGAGAGGAGAGGCAGGAGGCAGCTCTGGGGCCGCCCCGGCTAGCGGATTTGCCCGGGAGAGTGACGGGCACCGCCTGCTCTGCAGCTTTAAAACAGGGGAGGCGTCCTCTTTGGACCTTGCCTTCCTGATTTCCTGCCCCACCTGGGGGCTTGGTGTGGCCCTGGTGGGTTTCATTTTCCCTTCCTGGCCTGTGGCCAGATAAGAACCCAGTAGTCCGGGTGTCAGGCCTGCTACCCGCGGCCACTGCACCATCCACACCAAACACACTGTGCCATCCCCGCAGCCTGCTGGGAAACGGGCAGGGAAATGGGCACGTGGGGGGGTGGTGAGCCCCTGAGAGCCAGCACCGCCGGCGTGTACCTCTGCGACGGAGCCACTCGGCGGCCCCCTCCTCCGCCGTCGCCCCCCGTCGTGTCCCGTGTTCCTGTTCTCTCCCTTCCCGCTTCACTCATCTGTGAACACTCTCTAGATCTGTTGACGCTATCCCTGACAACCAAAAGTTTAAGCAGTTGCAGAGGGAGCTCTCGCAAGTGCTGACCCAGCGCCAGATCTACATCCAGCCTGATAATTAAGCCGATCCAGGTACCCTGCCTGAGAGGCACGAGACCCTCCCCACTAAACAGGACTCACCAACCTGCCGAGACCCCGCCGGGCCGGCTGTTGCTGCGTGGCCATTTAAACCACCACTAACCCGGTGTCCGCTCACCGCTGACGAGTGGCCACGCTAACACGCAGCCTTAGCCCCATGTAACACAGACGTCTGCCACGTGTGGCGTGTGCTTTGCACCCTGGGCCGAGGCTAGGTGTGGGGAGGGCGGCTGGGTTTGGCTTTTGCTCCTGAAGAGCCCGGGCCCAAGGCCGACGTCGTCTGTCCAGCAGTAGCACTTGTGCACACTGGGTCCCCCCATCTTCTACCAGCAACCCCAGGAGCCAAATCAGACCCCTTCTCAAGGGGCGGGGCGGCTGACTTGCAAGAGGTGCTGTCATGCTCTGTCTCTGAGGATGGCGCGCAGGGCGGGGCTGGGCTGTCCCAGGCCGGCCGATGCACCCCCAGACCAGTTGCTGCTGGAGCTGCCCGGCGCCCGGTGCCCACGCTGCCCACGCTGCCCGGACCAGCGTAGCCTCCGCCCCTAACGAGCTGCAGCTGCTCTTTAAAGGAGTCACGCTGATGGAAAGGAAAATAGTCTTGCTTGTTGATAATGGCCAAGAACCATGGCTTGAGCCTGTGACGAATACAGATGTAGGAAAGCAGTCAGCATCCCTGGAGAGCGGGAGGGAAGCTGTTTGTAAAAATAAGGCCTGTGGAAACCCAGCCGGGTGGGGCTGCAGAGCTCAGCGTTGGGGGCTGGACACGGAAAGCCCACCCCAGGGGAAGTGCAGTGGGCTTTCCGGGGCAGGGGTGGGTTGGGGCACTTATGAAACCAGATGGAGCTGTTTTTCTGGGGACGGGGGACTTCAGTGTGCCAGGCCAGTCTGTGCGTGGCAACTTCAGGCCAACGCATCCATTGGCCTGCAGCCTCATGGGGCCATCAGATGTTCCCTTCGTGCCATTGAGAAAACCCCCTTTTTAAGGTGCAACATGGTGGTGCAGTTCCCTGGCTGCCCACTGGGGGCATCCTGGCATGGAAACCCCCGGCAGACGGGGTTGGGCCTGGTCCCTGGGGGCCGGTCCTCCCTCCCACACCGAGTCCGGCACTGTGTTGAGTTGCTTGGCAGTGATCTTCCCAAGCTCTGTCCCTTAAATGAGCCCCTTGCTCCTTATGCCTTCAGCCATTCCACTTCTAACCTCCCTGCCTCTAACCTGATCCTGGCTCTGGAACTTTCTCCTTTGTAGGGTGGGTTTGCTGGTCACAGCCCAGACCTGGCGTACTTGGCTCCTTCCCAGAAGAGCTGGCACCTGCCCAGGCAGGGGAGCCCGTGAGCTGCTGCTTTGCCCGCTGTGCCTCCCACGGGCAGCCCTAGCCGCCATCGTGAGCTGTGCTAGGAGTCCGTGGGGGGCTGGCTGAGAGTTGGAGCTCGAGGGCCACGGGGGCTGATGTCCTGACTCTGCGTCTGGCCACCGCAGAGCCAGGGACTGTGCAGGGCAAATCCTCAGAAGTGTGTATTTCCCCAGCAGCACCCAGACGTCAGTGCTTCTCGGGAATTTTCCAGTTATTTCCAGATGGCTTCAGATCTTGCCTGTGCTACCGTCTTAGCATGTCCAGGATGCTTCCCAGGATTTTTCTAGGATTCAGTAGCAGACTCCAACTTGAGATGCTCTTGCTTCTCCTGGGTCCTGCTGCAGTTTACTTCACCCGTTTTTTCATGGGGGGACTTGTTTTCCGATCCATCCTTCCCACCCTCTTTCGCATTCAGTGTGAATCGAACCTGAGACTCTGGCTGAGCAAACCATCCACAGCACGACTCCTAGCCAGCCTTTCGCCCTGTTTGCTGCTGCTTCTAAACTGCCAAAAAGTTTATAGTTCACTAAGTTCTTCGTTAACCAACGTGTTGGGTAAATTCGACAAAATAATCATTCAGGGGATTGCCAGGGGCGTTTCTCTGAGCCTCAGTTTCCTTGTCTATAAATTGGATTAATAGTGAAGACTCCCCAGGCTACTGGTGAGAAATAATATGTATAAAAAGGACTTTGTAAGTTGTAAGATCTCCACAAACCTGAGTAGTTTCTAGCTTTGTCGAAGAGTGTCGCCACACAGGTAAATGCAGTCACCTTGATCATTTCCACACAAATCCAGGATTTGACAGCCGGGGTCCCAGGGCCACTCAACTGTTTCCTACAGTGCCTTTTGAAATCTAGGCTGAGGGGTTTTCTGGGCCAAGTTAACAGCTGGCAGCGCCTCCCAGAAGCCTGAAAGCACCTGCCATCCTGTGCTGCCCTGGCTGTGAACCCGGCACGCTCGGATGTGCAGAGCGGCCGGTTCTTACACCTTCTCTGGGGGGATGCCACCGCACCCCTCCCTTGTCGGGTGAGGGATGAGCCTCCTCTGCTGGGCAGGGCGGAGGCAAAGGGAAAGCACATCGAAGAGCGGACTTAGGGTCCCATGAGTATGGCCAGGTCACTTGAGGCCTGGGGCAAAAACAAGCTCCTCTCGGAGTAGGCTGTGTGCGTCCCCCAAGGTGCCCAGGGAGGTGCGGGGGCGCAGGTCTCAGGGCCCTGAGCTCCTCCGCACCTCTCTGAGGCGATGGCAGTTGCCCAGCCTGGGGACCCTGAGCCTCCCGCTGGGAGGTGGATCCCTGCAGCAGATCAGAGCCAGACACTGCATGGCAGCCCCCGGCCTGTCGTCGCCACAGCAGGTCCTGCGCGGTCGCTGAGGACGCTTTCTGCCCTTGCAGGTCTGTGCAGACTTTTGCGGACAAATCGAAGCAAGAAGCCCTGAAGAACGACCTGGTGGAGGCTTTGAAGAGAAAGCAGCAGTGTTAGACCTCTGCTTCGCGCCAGCCGGACACGCCCTGCGCTCGTTAGGTTCCTTTCTTAGAAACTCGTTTTCTGCTGCCTCTCCCTGTCCCTTCCCTCCCCGACAGGTCACGTAACAACTCGCATCATCGACCGCGCAGCGCCATCTCTCCCGAGAATAAAGCCCGATAAACGCCCTCTCCGGCTCTGAGGCCTGCTTCCCGCCACGTTTTGCTATCGAAACTCTCGGTATTTCCATAGAGACCGTGTGGTTTTGTTCACCCGGGCCCCCCACCTCCCAGCCCCGCCATTTATAGGCATAAAATACACTGTCAGCCTCCCCTTCCCTCCCACCTTTTTGTTACATTGGTGTAAAAAATGTAAAACAAAAAAATTTTATGAAATAACTGTGGTGTGTGAAAGAAGAAAAACTGGAAATCTGATTCCATGTGTGTTTGGGAGTTGCTTGGGGTTGGGGGTGGTGGGGACAGGGGACAGCTCTGGGAGAGGGGTGGCCCTCAGCGCTGTCCTGCGCAGACTCGCCCTGTCCCGCGGAGACCACGGCGTGGGGCCGGGGTGGGGGCTGCCGACCGTTCTGCTCTTCTGGCCAGGTGCTTTTCTGTCGATTTTTATGGAATGCAAAAGGAGTTTTTTGTTTTATTTTGTTTTTTTGTAAAGCTTAAAAAAAAAAAATCTACATCTTATACTTGAGCCTCCATACTTAAAAAAAAAAAGGAAAAAAAGAACCAAAAAAATCAATAAAAAGAAACTGGGACGCAGCTAGCACTGTCCTTGTGGTCTTCTTTCGCGCCTGCCTCGCGGCGGGGCCCTCGGGCTGGCTCGAGGGTGGGGACGTGCGGCCTCGGCCGCGCTGCTGGCCCTGCCCACGGGGGCAGAGGCAGTGTCCAGGCCCCGACCCAGGGCAGGTCACACCGGCCGCGTGACGACGGGGAAGGTCCCTGTGCTCCCTGCTCTCTGCCCTCGGTTTCCTTTATCTTGCCAGGAAACGCCTACTATGTGCGGATGCATCCACACACACCTCACGCCGTCCCCCCCAGCCCGCCTTGCAGATGCGAGGAAACTGAGGCTGAGAGTTACCTCACGCAAGCAAGGCCTTACAGCTGCAGCGTCCCTGCTGTCTCCCCTCCACACCGGCCCCGGGAGGACCCCCTGCTCGGGAGCCCCACAGCAGGTCAGTCGGGCACACACCCTGGCTGGCCCATCTGGCTTGAGGTCCCCTACCCTGAGTCTGCTGTGACACGTCTTTGCAGAGTGCAGTACCAAGGGAGATAGAACAGGGGAACCCCTGCACTCACGGTTCCTCCTAATACCGGGGTGGTGGGGGGTGGGGGGAGTGCGTTGGAGAACACGGGGACCCTGGAAAGAGTGTGGGCCCGCGCTCTGGCACCGCCAGCTGTGGGGCCGTGGGGACGGTAGACCCAGTGGGCCAGTCCTCCCGTGTCGGATGGGGCTGCGTGAGAGGGCCTGGACGCAGAAGGCGCCGGAACATCTTCTGTTTCGTTCACGGTAAGGAAGACCGTTCGGACCGTGCAGGGACCCCTGCAGCAGGGCCTTGCCGTGGGGCGGAGAGGTTGGGCTCAACTCCAAACAGCAGGGGCAGGTAGGAATTCACAGCCAAGGTGCAGGGTGGGGGTCAGTGGATGGAAAATTACCGAGAGGAACCATCAGGGATGGGGGGGATTCTGGCTGAACTGACCTAACAGGACCCTTGCTGGAGACAGGCCACGGGGCCCAGACACCGTCTGGAGGAGGCAGAGGAGGACGGACCTGGTAAGATACTGACGGTGATCAGATATCAAGGACAGGGGTTTCTGCTAAACAGACGAGGCAAGGGGTGGCTAAGTCTGGATTTTACAGGAAATTCACAGATGGACTGGGGAAGGTTCAGAAGTACCTTTGTCAGTTGTCGCTTCATCCTTACAACAGGAAAAACTGGACAAGTTGAAAATAAATGACTTTCATTGGACACAGTAGAGAACAGGTTGCAGGGAAAACAGCTACCCTGAAATCTAGCGAGACAGAGACATCAGAACCAGGAGAGGTCCGTCTACTAACCCGGAGCAAAAGCTGCTGGAGCTGGGGATGGTGGACCCCCTTAAACGTAATTTCGATGTCCTGCTGAAGGCCACGTGTGACTCCCGTGAGAATGACACCTCAGCTGTGGTCTCATGGGCTTTCCCGCCCGGAAACCCACCAGGTTCCCAAGATTTCCTTTTGTAGGGGACAGTCACGCAACCAAAAGTAATGCGGGAAACCCAGAGATGGTGACTGTGATGTATGCCAGGCCTGATCTTGCTCTGTTTTCTGGAATCTTCCATGGGAGCCCTCACCGCTAGTTTTTTAATGCTACATGGAGCTGGTGAGATTGGGGAACAGTGGGCCCTGATGGGTTTCTTAGATACAGGCAGCAGAAAAGCAAGTAGTTAGAGAGAGTGCTTGTAGCCTGGCTCAGGGCCACCTAGGGGCCCTCAGCCACCTTCTGGCCACGCCTTTCCTTGGTCCCTCCTTGGCTGCCTTGGTGGTGCAGGACCCCGCACACACCTCTGCGAAGGAAAGGAGGCTGAGGAAGAGGCACATGGGAGCTCGGCGGGTGGAGGGGTTGAGTAGCTTATGGGATATTGTTTATTTTTTAAGAAGCCTCTACAGCAGTCCTTTAAAATTTAATAAGAAAGTATGCCTCATTGCAAACAACAGTATAAATACTATAAATGAAATATTATGTATGTCAAATATAAGATAAAATATCTCCCTTTATATTTTTTTTTTTCTCAATATAACTAAAATTTCTAAGACCTGCCCTGGGAAAACTACATTACTTAGTCACACATTGTCACGTTACTTCAGTCAAAACATATGCTCTTGGCTACAAATAGTTCGAATGAGAGCTTTGTTACATATTTTGCAATTCACTTTGCAGCTCTTGAGGAAGGAGATCAGCTATTAAATAGTTCTTTGGAACAATCTAGTTGGTGCTATCTGTGTTTGTTTTATAGTTTGGTTACTACTTGTATCACTCCTGCGATTATTCAATTATCTTTTTAAAAGGATGAAGTCAGAATATAAACATCGTTTTATATAAACTCATAATAAAGTTTCTGAAATATTTTATTTGAATTTTCTTATTTTGTCTTTTAAAATAGTTCTTCCTAGATACAGACTCTCGGATCACGGTAGGAGAGTGAGGCCTTGTGAAACCTAAGTGCTACGGGCTGTGCGGAAGGAACAGACCACATCGTATGTATTTAGATTTCTCTTTGACCTGTCCAGGGAGAGAAACCCTTTACTTCTCTCTAGCACCTAATAATCCCACAGTTCCTCCTGCGCAGCTGATGTTCAGACGACTTTGGACTAGAGTATTCGAATAGAAATGCAGCAGAATGTAATCATATTCTTACAACTTCCCATCCAAATTTTAATACATATTAGCTAATTTGATATTTTTTCAAACGATTTTATTGAGACATAATTCACATACTAAATACAGCAGCTCCATGATTGCTAGTTACACAGGCTGGCCTGAGCGCTCCTGGAGTCTCAGGCAGTCCTTTGCCTACTCATTCACCAAACACTGATTGAGCACCTACTGAGTACCGGCACTACAAAGGTGAGCAGGACACAACCTCTGGCCCTGCGGTCTGGAGGGGGTGGGGAGGTGCTTATTCATAATAATCATTGCTGTTGAGCACTTACATGCCCTGGGCACAGTGCTACTGCTGGGTGATGCGTCCCCGGGGCTGTCACAGGGCTGGGGCACTGGGTCAGTACTTGTCCGCTGAACTGAGTTAATCCACAGTGAAAGGTAGTCCCACCTCCCACCAAGGGCAGGATCAGTTCAACACCTTTTCATCTGGGGCGGTTAGGGCTCCACACCTGGCTGTCACCTGGCACCTCCAAGCTGCCACTATTCAGCTCCGATGAAAGCCGAGTCGGACAGGAGAAGGGGCGGAGGGGTGAGCTATGGACCCCCTGCCTCAGCTTCACAAACTGAAGGCCATGTTGTCTCGGCTGTGGCTTCAAAAAATATCCCAGGTTTGACAAATGACCAGTGGGGACCCTGGGCTGGGAGGGCCTGGGGTGGAGCACTGAGCAGCGCTGCTGGGCCCCGCCGCCACCCGGGACGTGGGGCAGCACCCAGGGCCAGGCACTGTACCAGCCGCTTTCGTATGTGGTGGCTCACTCGGTAGTTAAAATACAACCTGCCAAAGCAGGGGTCTTTGGGGGTGACTGGGCCAGCCTCCTGCTCCCCATGAGTGTCCCGAGGGAGAGACCCTCCGCCGCGAGGGCAACTGTTGAGTGCGGTTCCCCTTCTTTGGCTGAGCATGGACCAGAAACCAAAACGCCCACACTTCTGGCCCGAGAAAGGGAGGACCCAAGGTGGGGGTTCTCACCTCTTAGGCCACCCTTAGACTCCTTGCAGCAAGGAGCCAGGATAGAGAGGAAAGTAGCAGGGGGCTTTGAACTCAGGGACCCCACCCACTGGCACATGAGCCCACCCCCGTGGTGGAACCTGATCCATCCCATTGGCCCTTCTTCCCTTTGGCAGGAAGCTGGGAGGTTGCGGGCATTGGCAGACCCTGCCGACGGGCAAGCCGACGTGGCCTTTATTTACCAGGCACGGACACACGCCGGGTGCTGGGAGTGAGCCCGCAGCTCCTCTAATCGTCACAGCCTCGCTCGGAGGTGGACGGCACTGCTGGTCCCTGGGGATGGAGGAACTGAGCTCAGGGTGTGTGCCCGAGTCCCCGGGCTCACCGCTGGCTGGGGCAGGCTTGGAACCTGGTGTGTAGGAGCCCAAAGCTTGAGTGCGCCACACGCCCCCGTCCCTGTCTTCTGGATGTGTCACCAGCTCCCCTTCAACAAGGGCCTGGGGACCCATCAGGTTCTTCCAGCCCAACCGGTTCGCGTCCTACTTGGGGCGGGAGGATGAAGGCTCCAAGCGAGAGAAGGAATGGAGGTTTGGGTGAGCTGTAGACTAGATGCTCCCTGAGGTTCGGGACCTCCTTCGGGGCAAGGGCCACGTCTGTCCCCCCATCAGATTGGGGCCTCCTGAGGAGGAAGGAACCGTAGCTCCCGCGTGAAAGTGGGCACTAGCACCCCACCAGACTGGGTGTTTCCCAAGAGGAAGGGCTTCCTGAGAAAGGGGCTGTTACCTCAACTCTTCCCACCCAGCTCCGACTCAAGCCTGCACGCGGGGTTCAGGCTGCCACACTGAGCCCCCCCGACCCCGTCTTCAGGCTGGGAGGGTGCCAAGAGGCCCCAGGTAACTGACACTCAGCCAGGTCCAAGCCCCGGGGGGAGCCAGACAACTGGCTGGCACAGGGCACATGAAGCAGGTGCGGGCCGGAGCCAGCTGTTGTGGCCTGGGGGTCCCTTCCCCTGCTATCCGGGCCTGGCCAGAGACAGCCTGAGGCCAGCAGGGTTTGGGCCGCTCCGAAGGGCGAAGCTCTACTGCACCCAGAAACAGTCCTGGACCCCACCCCAGCCAGGGAGGGGACGCCAGGACCCCAGCTTCGGCTGGAGGTGGGATGCCCCCACAGCTGGAGGACCTAATGTGTATCAAACAGCTGCCACTCCTAGCTGGGCCGCCTTGGGCAAGTCACTTAATTCCTCTAAGCCTGTTTTCCCATCTGTAAAATGGCCGTCACAGTCCCCCTATCTCAGAGGCGGTTGTGGGGACAGGACAAGATAGGTCGCTGCAGGCAGGCGGCCCGGCCCAGCCCACACAGCAAGTGCACAGCCAACATCAGCTGTGTCCCCGATGGCACCCTGGGCTCCACAGGCATCCCCAGGACTGGCCCTGCTGGCCCCACCTGAATCTCAGAGGGGTCCTCTCCCCGGTTTCCCCAGGCCCCAATTCCCTCCTCTCCATCGACAGAGGCTCTTCCTCCAACCACCCCAGTCACCTGCTGACGAGCTGCTGCCGGGCCTGCCCCAGGACCTTGTCCTCGTCTTCAGCACTAGCCGGGCTTTCAAGGCTCTTCATAAGCAGCCCCACCTTAGGAGCAGCCCAGACCTCCCCCCTCCAGGCCTCTGCACCTGCCCTTCGCTCTTCCTGAATCGCCCTCCCCTCCACCTTCGAGATCCAGCTCAAAGGCCACTCCTCCGAGAAGCCTTCCCTGATTGACTGTCCTGGGGGCTGCTCTCTCCTCATTGCCTGGCCCTTTCTACCTTCTGGTCTCCTCTCCCGGAGGGCAGGGCCCAGAGCTGGTTCGCCCGCAGCCCAGATGCCCATCACAGCGTGGCCTGAGCAAGGGCTGTGCTGAGTACCTGCGGCACCAGAATGGGCCACGGAGATGCTTTCTCTCTGGAGCAGGAGAGGAAGATTCTAAAAGGGTCACTCTAAGGCACAGCTTCTCTCCCAGACAGCCCCGAGGTCCCAGGTTCTGGTTTTCTGGACTAGGATGGGCTGTGGGGGGGAGATCAGGCCAGCAAGGACGGGAGCTGGCCCCTGTCCCCCGGGCACCCACAGGGTCATGACCACCAGGAAAGCAGAATCGGAACAGAGACTGGAGACACTGAGGCTGGCGCCCGGGAAGTGGAGCTCAGGGCTCAGCCCCGCCCGCCCCCACCCCCACTGCCTGTACCTGCCTCCTCTTCCTCCCGCAAACCCCACCCCCCTTCCCCTCATTACCTCCCACTCATCCTTCTGGCCTGTCGCCTCCTCCGGGAAGCTGTCCCTGAGACCCGGCTGTCCCTCTTCTCCAACTGGAAGTCATCAACACTAACCCTACTCCACGCCGGACTCTGGGGCCACGTTCCGCAATGACACCATCTTATTCAATCCTTACAAGGACACACGAAGTGGTGCTGTCATCCCGTTTCACCGATGAGGTAACCGAAGCACGAGGCCCTAAGATGCAGAACCCAGATCTGACTCTTAACCATTCTGTTTCTTCCTGAGCACCAAGGGACAAGGACCCCAGGGACTCTTGCTGCCGTGTCCCCACCACCAGGTGTGGGGCCTGTCACGTAGAAGCAGGCTTAAGAAACCAGAAGGCCCGGGGGCGCGGGGTCGGGGCTGCAGGCAGACGCGGTCCCCTCCGCTCGGCTCTCCTTGGGTCCCCACGCACTCTGTCCCCAGAGCAGCCCCACCCCCAGCGCCCTGGGAAGGAGCAGCGGAAACAGGCCTCGCCGGGAGGTAGCGTTTACTAGGTTGTCGGAGTCAACAGGACAGTCCTGGGTCCACTGTGCGGCAGCTGTGGCCCCCCCGGGGGCCGAGCAGGCAGAGTGAGGTAGGCGGGCGGCAGGGGCGGCCACGCTGTCTTCTGAGAGGCCCCGAGGCCTCGGCTGCAGCCCCTCCCGAGGCTCCTGCGACAGCTGCCCTAGGCCCTGGGCGTGTTCCAAGGGGGGCAGGCCAGCCCGCGAAGGCTCCAGGGATGAGCGGAGGCGGCAGGGCCGGGAGTTCTGGGCCTCCCCAGGCTAACCCAGGGGCAGCAGCACTGTCCCTGCCCACACCTGTCCCTTCCTGGGCGTGGATCTGAAGGTCCCTGTCATCCTGGGCTCAGCGTGGCACCGGTCAGCTGGGGAGGAGGGGCTCGAGCTCCGAGGCAGCGCTGCGATTCCTGTACAGCAGGAACTGCATGGAGATCTGGAAGGGCCGACGTTAAGGCCGAGCTGAGCAGAGACTGGCCCTGTCCCCGGGGGGCCCTATGGCCCCATGACTCCATCCGGAGCTGCCTCCCTCTTGCCTCCCAGCCTCTGCCCGGGCTGTCCCCTCCACTCTGGACGCCCTCCCCGCTCCTCAAGCCCCAGCCGAACGCCAGTCACCTTCCAAGTCCAGCGCTGGGGGCTTCCTGCCTCGGGTGGCCTCCCTGGACCCCAGCCCAGGGCCTTGCCTTCCTCCTACCCTGCAGCGTCCTGGGGTTCACTAGTGGCCGGGCCACGTGGGGCACCAGAGCTGGAACTCTTATTTCTCATTGCGTCCAGCAGGGACTCAACAAGTGTTGAGACAAAGGCCACACATACTTTCGCCCAAATGAGACCCAGGTCATGTCCTCTTCAGCCGCTCAGCAAACGCTCGCTGAGCCCTCAGCAGTGCTGCAGCAGGTCGTGCGGGAGTGTTTCCCCTCATCTTACACAATCGCCCCATCCTGCCGACAAGGCAGCTGACTGTTAAGTCAGATAAAGGTGCGGAAGCACAGAGAAGTTGATGGTTTGCCCTGTGTCACACAGCTACGAAGCGGCAGAGGAGCCAGGATTTGAACCAGATTTTTTTGATTCCAACTCACATGTGTCTCCACATTCCAGCTTTCACTCCCACGGCCTCAATGGGCTGATGGGTTTCTATTCCTCAGGGCCTTTGCACAAGCTGTGCCTGGAACACACCTCCCTTGACTTTGCCTGACTAACTCCTTCAGGCCACAGCTTAAAGGACGCTTGTGAGGCCTTTGCTAACCCTCCAAACCAGGAAGGCCCTGGTTATACGCCCTGGCCGTGCTCCTCGGCCTGCCACTGCTGCAGCGAAGTCATTACTCGGTAATTGCGTGCGCCCCGCCTGCCCTCCACTGGGCTGCGAGCTCCTGAGGCAGGGGCCATTCTGTTCCTGCTCCCCAGCGGATCCAGCGCCTGGCTGGGCCCAGCGCACAGGAGGTGTATGCGCTGGGACGGACGCACGGATGGCGGGAGGGAGGCGGGGGGATGCTGGAGCTGCATGCAGGCAGGGGCCTCCCCACCCCGCCCCGCGCACCGGAAGGATACGACGGTGTCGAGCAGCAGCACGCCCAGGCTGCCCACGAGCCAGGGCAGGTGGTGGAGCAGGTAGCTGCCCTCGCTCTGGCCCACCTCGGGATTTTTGAGCAGCACGCTCAGGCCGTACAGCGTGTTCCCCAGCATGACCAGCGCGAACAGCGAGTAGGAGACGCCCTGCGTCGACTTCCGCAGGAACTGGGGGAGGGGGCAGGGGGTCAGAGGCCCCAGCAGGGCTCTCCCGGCTCTGGACTGTAACTGTCCGCGTGTCCGTGTGCACCGCCGCAGTGCACATACCCTGAGCGTCCCACAGGGCCTGGCACAGAGACCAGCCCCTCCCAGGACCCCTCGTCCTCCCCACTCTGACAAAGGAGTGGGAGACGGTGGCTGCGCCATGCCGCTGGCCCTTCCGTGCCCTGCGCCTGCCCAGCAAGCCTCCCCCATCCCTTCCACCCAACCCTCTCCTCTCCTCTGAGCCTCTAAGCCCAGCCCCAGCTCCCCCCGACCTCCCACGTCCCTGAGACACAGGGTCTCGCGTGCTCCTGGCTGGCAGGCAGCACCACGCCCATTTTCCAGAGGCAGAAACTGAGGCTCAGAGATGAGGGTTAACTCGCCCAAGCCAACAGGGAGGTGGTCCTGAGCTTTCTGAGCCGAGACTCCCGCACCTCAATACTCCTCAACCCAGGGGGCCCCACCCGCCGACGCGAGGCTCACGTTGGTGCGGATCTGAGGCAGCCGGGACAGCAGGTACAGCACGCTGGAGACAGAGCCGATGACGAAGCCAACGATTTCCTGCCGAGTGAAGGGCTGGGGACGGAAAGGGGTGTTCAGGGCCTTGTGGGGGGCGGTGCAGAGATCCCTCCTGGAGGGTGATCCCTGACCCGACTTAACACCCACGTGGCCACGCAGGGGACGCGCCGGACCCCATTCCCAGCCCACCACCAGTACCCAACCTCACCTTGCTGCCCGGCTCCACAGACAGCAGCGCCCGCCCCCGGAAGACCTCTCTGGGGGCAGCCACGGGGCTGGCGCTGCTCAGCAGAGGCGTGGCGCACACCGTCCCCATGACGAACAAGAGCACAGAATTGACGGGGACAGACACTGGACATGAGGCGGGAGGGAAGCCAGGGTTAGGTATCTGAGTGACAGCAGAAGGCCTGGGACCTGCCTCGGGGCCTTGCCCCTCAGCGGCTGTGTGACCTTGGACAAGTGACCTAACCTCTCTGAGCTTTAATTCCTCATCTGTAGAACAGGAACAAGAGTTCCCCTCTCCCAGGGCCGTGAAGGTGAGACAATGAGGGCGGTGGGGCGAGCGGGGGCTTATCCACAGCAGAAATGCCAGTGAGACCCAATTCCCTTTCCAAAAGCCTCTACTGCATCTAGCACAGCCCTCCCTGACCTTGCCTCTTGCCCCTTCTGAATCCTGGAGGGCAGAGATGACCTGTGTGACTTGTCCTCCTTTCCCCAGCTCCAAGCCTGGGGCCGGGACACAGAGGAGGAGCCAAAGCCTTGTTTGCAGAGTGAGAACTTGAGTGACCTCCCTGGTCGGCCCAGGAAGTACTCACTGCCCTCAGGCCACTCTATCTTGGCTGATTAACTCTGGGGCTTTTAGATAGGACCGAAGATGCCCTTCTGAGGTTTGGTTTATCACCCAGCAATGGGCAGCCTGCTTCCTCCAGAGCTCCAGGCCCCTCCGCCACCACCGCCTGCTAGTAGAGTGCCCGACACAGAGCGGCCACTGTACTCACACAGAGAGGGGCGCTTCTTGAACTTGTAGTGAAAGTACAGCGTCAGCATGAGCAGGTCCGCCAAGACGTAATACACAGCTGTGTAGGTCTGTAAGAGACGCAGGGCCCGGGCATTGGCTGCAGCCCCAGCATCCGAGACCACAGCCTGGCAGCCCTCTGTGACATCCCAGCTGGTGACCCCTGGCCAAGTCACATCACCTCTCCGAGCCTCTTTCCCTCATCTGGAAAGGAGGGGATCCCAGTTCCTACCTGGCAGAATTACAGATCAGGTGGGCAAAGGGCCTGGCAAAGTGTCCAGTGTGGCAGGTTCCAAGGAATGGGTGGCCAGTGCTACTGGTTAGGACGGGACTTTGCAGTCAAGTGATGGCCCTGGTTTGGCCTGATACTGGAGCAGCTGACTTTCTGGTCCCACTTAGAAAGACAATGCCTTCCTGACCGTGGCTGCCAGCTCTGCCTGGCCACAGAATAACACCTGGACCTCCCAAGGAAAAACTCCTTTCTTTGAGGGCCCCATGCCCTGCAAGTTTAGTCAGCATCCTAGCACCTCGAAGGCAAAAGGCCCCCGCGACCCCGTGGTTTGATGTGCTCATACAGCAGATGGGGAAAGGGAGGCCCAGAGAAGGGCAGTCACTTGCCCGTGGTCACACAGTGTGGCAGGCAGAGGCTCTCTCTATAGTGAGGGGCCCTCACAGGATGCAATGGCAGGTCAGGACCCTGGAGACTGGGCTGGCCAAAGACCCTAGGCCTCTTCCTCAGCCAGCTGCTCCCAAAGCCTCTGCCATGGCTGTCCCTGACAGCCCCACCCTGCCCGGGCACTGACCCACCTGCAGGGGCAGCTGGTTAGCAAGGAAGGACCCGATGAGGTTACAGGAGTCTCCGCCGATCCAGCCCAGGAGGAACCACAGGGACAGGGCCTGGTCCATGTTGCCCGTCTTGCAGGCCTTGAGGAACTGGCTGGGGGGGGGGGGGACAGGCGCTCAGGGGCCAAGGGCTGAGAAGGCCACCTTAGAGCGCCACTAAGGGAGCACCCCCAGATGAGATGACCACAGAAGAGTGAGGCAGGGGCAGTGGCTGGACAGGAGGTGCCCTGGGAGCCCATCCTTCCTGCAGCCAGGATCCTCAGGAGCCGTTCTCTGCCCCTTGGAGGATTTTCCCGCACCCTGGGGGCTCTAGCGGGGACGTGGGGTTTATAAAGGGTCCTGAAGTTTTGTGTCAGGCCCTGAGAACCACTTCACATGACTCCGGATCCTTTCTTCTACGGACGCGGGTGGGGGAGCCCCATCTCCAGGAACAGCTGGTGACGTGATGGGCAGAGCCACAGACCAGCTGTGTTCGGGGGGCAGCAGAGACAGGCAGGGCCGAGGCGCCCGTAACTCTCCATCACGTAAGCCTTAGGTCCCTTGGCTACTCCCCCAAAGGTCCTTGGGTGCTGGGACCTTCTCTTTGGACCTGTGGCGTGAGCCCAGTGCTGGCGGCGGCAGCGAACCCTGGGCACGGTTCTGAGCCCTGCGTGCGCTGACTTGCTCCATCCTCACAGCCCCCAGGGAGGTCAGGTCTGCCATGACGACTGGCCTCTTTGGGAACTGAGGGAGCTGTGTCACACGGCTCAGATTCGCCCCGGGCCCAGCTTCTAGTCCTGCTTTTGCTCACACACACGCTGCCACTTCCTGCTCCAATTCCTCTGTAACCATCCACGTATACAAATGAAAATAAGCAGGGAGGTAGGAAGGTAAGTAGATAGAAAAAACTAAACGTCTCTCACCCCACCCATGAGTCCAGCCAGAAACTAAGCGTGGGTGCCGGCTGGGTTCCTCTCCCTCCACCTCCCCGCAGGCCCCACCCACGTCAGTCTCCTAATCGAGCCTCGTTCCTCTCAAATCCATCCGCCCCCTCAGGGATCTTTCTAAAACCCCAATCTTGCCCAAAACTCCCTTCAATAAGGACCCGCATTCTCCGGGGCGCGCCCTGGCAAGGCCCCTGGTTCGGCCACTGCCCCCAGGATCACTTTCCCTCCCTCCGAGCTCTTCCCCTGCAGACGGCCCAGCGCCCAGACGCCACCTCTTCATCTTGTCACGTCTCAGGACATGAAAATATCAGTTCCTCCTTGCGGCCTTCCCTGACGGGAGCTCCGCCGGCACCTTCTCCTTTCCCCTCTGTGACGCTCGACAGCCCCGTCCCGCCTGGTCTCCAGCACCCGAGGGTGGCCCGTGACCAGCACAGGTGGGCACCAAGAAGACCTTAAGTCAGGTCGCCCCACAGCGCCTCTAAGGCTGTGCCTCGACTTGTCTCCGCAAGTTGTAGGAAAGTGACTCTATCCCCCCCAGGAGAGGCCGATTCCCAGGGAGGGGCAGGAAGGCGGCCACCCTTCCCGCCGTCACGCGGGGCTCTCTCGCAGGCCTCCGACCCCTCGCTGGCCAATCAGCCAGGCCCAGGCAGGAAGGAGAAGCCCCGCCAGCTCCTCAGAGAGTTCTGGGGAAGCTCTCACCCCGGACGGGGAGTCTCGCCCTCGGCCACCATCAGTCACCCGGGGGCCTCTCCAGTCCCGCCTCCGTCGTTGCTCGCTGGACGGCTTCCACAGCCCCCAAGGTGGCCTCCCTGCCTCCAGTCTCTCTGTCCCCTGGTCCTTCTTCCCCATCACTCCCAGATTGTCTTTTCAGGGGTGCCAGAACCGAAGCTCTGCAAAGCAAGGACGGCATCTGTTGGGCTCATTCACAACACGCCCGATATGGCACCTGGAACAAGGTAATTCAGTAAACATTGAGCCACTAACAGGGCGCCTGGATGGTTCAACAGGACAAGGAGAGTCTTGTCAATACACGGTGCTGGGACAAATGGATAGCTACACGCAAAAGGAGGAGGATGGGCCCCTACCTCACACCACACACAAAATATAACGCAAAATGGACCACACACCTAAATGAAAGAGTCACGTCTATAAAACTCTCAGAATAAGACACAGGGCCAATCTTTGTTGCTTGAATTAGGCTATGGTTTCTTGGAATGACACCCAAAGCACAAACAACAAAAGAAAAACATTAGATAAACTGGACATGATTGAAATTAAAAGCTTCTGTGCTTCAAAAGACACCATCGAGAAACTGAAAAAACCACCCAGGGAACCGGAGAAAATATCTGCAAATCATATATCAGATGAGGATGTTGTATCTAGAATATATAAAGAAGACAAATAATCCAACTGAGAAGTGGACAAAGGATCTGAACAGACCTTTCTCCAAAGAAGACACACGGATGACAACAAGCGTATGAGAAGCTGCTCAATTCATTACTCCTCAGGGAAACGCAAATCAAACCACAACGAGATACCACTTCACACCCACGAGGACGGCCACAGTAAAAAAGGACAGGAAATAACACGTGTTAAAGAGGATTTGGAGAAACTGAAAGCTTCGTATGCTGCTCCTGATGGGACATAAAATGGTGCAGCCACCTGGAGAAAGTCTGGCAGTTCCTCAAAAGGTTAAACCCAGACTCACCACATGACCCAGCAAGTCTACTCCTTAGGCATATACTCAAGAGAAGTGAAAACATATTTCCCCATAAGAACTTGCACAGGAATATACGCAGCAACGTTAATCCTAATAGCTAAAAATAAGAAACCACCCAAATGTCCACCGATGGACCAATGGATAAACAAAACGTGGCTGATACACAGAACGGAATATCACTCAGCCACGAAAAGGACTTAAGTACTGACTGACACATGCTACAACATGAACGAATCTTTAAGACATTATCTTAAGTAAAAGAAGCCAGTCACAAAAGGCCACGTACTATGAATCCTGAAGTGTCCAGAATAGGCAAATCTACAGAGACAGAAAGCAGACTGGAAGCTGCCAGGGACAGAGAGGCTCAGGGGGAAATGAAGACTGACTGCTAATGGGTGTAGGCTTCCTTCTGGGGTGATGAAAATGCTCTAAAATTAATTGTGGTGACAGTTATGCAACTCTGAGGATATACTAAAACCAGTGACTTCTACACTGAACTGGGTTTATCGTACAGTGTAAGAATTCTCTCTTTTAATGAGGGGCTGTTAAAACAAGGTCGAGCCCCTGATTAAGCCCTTATTTTGGGTGCAGTTGGAGGCCAAGGTGGGAGGATCACTTGAGGCTAGGAGTTCAAGACCAGTATGGGCAATGCAGCGAGACCCTGCCCCTACAAAAAAATGTTTAAAAATTAGCTGGGTATGATGGCTCGTGCCACTATAGCTACTCAGGAGGCTGAGGTCGGAGGACTGCTTGAGCCCAGGAGTTTGAGGCTGCAGTGAGTTATGATCACACCACCGCACTCCAGCCTGGGTGACAGAGAGAGACTCTGTCTCAAAAGAAAAACAACAACAAAAAAATGCTTATCTTTATCCCTCAGGATAAAGAGCAAATTCCTTAAGAGTGGAGAACAACCCTTAGGTTACAGGGCCCTGGAGGACCCCTCCGACCTTCCCTCCCCTGCCCCGACCCCAATAGGCCCTGTCCAGCTGTCCCAACACACCTGTCCCTGTCCCTGTACACCTGCTGTTGCCTCTGCCTTGGACGTTCTCTTCCATTGGCTTTCACCTCTCTGATTCCGAGCTCTGGGCTTAGAGGCTGACGCCTCCAGGTCCTTTCCAACCGCAACGCTCTCCTGCCACTGCAGGGGGGCAGGTGTCCCTCTTGTGTGTGTAACGTAGTGGAACAGCAGCAATACCACCGCTGACAGCTCTTGGGTTTGCACACATCGGTAAAGGCCCCGAGCCAGGGGCTTTCCATACTCTCCCCCGTGCCGTCCTTGTAGCAACCCTCTGAGCTGGGCAACAACACTCCCATTTTACAAATGAGGAAGCTGAGGCACAGAGCGGCAGGCGGCATGGCTGAGTGCGGGTGCTCCCAAACCCTGCGCAGTGTGTTCTCCTTCCCCAACACAGCAGCGGTCACACTGTGTTGTACTCACTGCCGTTGTCTCCACCCCTGGAACGTCAAAGCCTTGAGGCCACGTTTGATGCATCCCAGCCCTTCCACTCCCTTGCCCCATCTCTTACCTGCTGTGCAACCTAGAGCAAGTTGCTTTACCTCTCTGGGTTTCAGTAACTAGACCTCTTTCACAGGGTTGTTGTGAGGATTAAATGAGGTAGAAATATGTCAAGCACTTAGAACTGAGCCAGGTACATAGTAGGCACTCAATGAACTGTAGCAAACGTCATTACCTCCGTATCGGCATTGCCCAGCCCAAGGTCTGGCCTACGGGGACCTCAGGGCAGGTCCCTTCCAGCAGGACGGAAGTCAGTGAGTATGGAAGGGGACAGAGCATGCCCGGCCTTGAGTCTGCAGAGGCCCCTGGCCAGCAGGCAGCCCCCTCCTCCGTGCAGTGCCAGAGCCACGGCCCCACCCCGCAGTCCCACCCCGATCCTGCCACCCGGACCCTACTCACGGGAAGGTGGATGCAGCGAAGCAGAGAATGGAGACCAAGCCCAGGCCCACACTGGCCTCGTCCCAGCTGTCCTGGGCACATTCACCAAACACGTCCCATATCCACTCTCGGGAGCCATTGGGGCAGCCGGAGAAGTTGCCGGAGCTCAGTTTCTTCCAGACCATGGCTGTGGAGGGAAGGCCCCCGGCCCTGCAGGGAGGGCGCTGTGCACTGAGGCAGGCAAGGGTCCTACAGGGACAAAGAGAGGAGGCCTGCAGCCTCGGAAGGTCCAGGTCGCATTCGCGGTCACCCTGACCTAAGCTCACCCTGGCCTTATCACGCATCACTGACGGAGCCCCTGAACCAGAGAAGTGCAAAGACACAGTCCTCACCCACCAGGACACATTGGCCTCCAAGTACACAGATGCAAACCCACACATGCCAACCACACGTGTGCGGGCAGAGCGCTGGATCTGTGGCTGGAGACAGGTGCATTCAAATCCCAACTCGTCAGTGCTGACTTTGGGCCCGTGATTCAGCCTCTCTGTGCCTCAGCCCTCTCATCTGTAAAATGGGGGTGATGACAGTGCTGCCTCCCCCGCACGGTTGTCCTGTGGGTTCAGAGTTCACAGAGTGCATAAAACTGAGCCCTCGACGTCATCTTAGGATTCTTGGACATTTAGGTTGTTTCCAATTTATCTCTTATGACTGTAAATTACTCTGTGAGGGTGCGCTGAGGCCAGGCGCATTCAGGACATTATTATCTCATTTAAAGTAGGGTTGCCCTGCACACTGGTCAGACGAGGCAAGTGGAGAAGAGGAGGAGGGGACCTCGGGGTGCACAGGTGGCTACGAGTCAAGATCGGGGTACTCAAGCTCGTCTTCCTCCAGGAGCTCAGAGTGCGGGGGACGCCTACTGGCAAGGAGTCCACGGCCACCTCCCGGCTGTCACCACCCACAAAGCCAGAATATGGCTGACTGCAGGGGCAGGCAGGGAAGGCCCCTCCTGGTGCCCGGGTACCCTGCCTGTGTGACAACACAAGAGGAGGGAGAGAGTGGGGCCTGGCTAGAGCCATCTCTGTCACTGATAGTCATGACAGCCCTGACTACTGAGCTGTCTGCCAGCTCTGTGCCACGCACCTTGCATGCACTAATGCATTTTATCTTCACAGCAACTTGTGACGTGGGGACTGCTGATATCTCCATGAGGAACCTCAGCCAGAGAGAGGAAGTGATTTGCCAGGGTGCCCAAGCCAGGGAGCAAAGGAGTCAGACCCAGGACCGAGACCCAAACCTCTGCTGGTGGCCATCTCGCTGCACCTGCTTCTGTCCCTGGCACTGCAGAAAGCTCCCGTGGCCTGGCATGGAAGCCCTGCATCTCCTGGAGCCAGACAGGGGGCTTCCCCTTTTCCCACTGCGCTCAGAGGGGGTTTCCTCACCCAGGTGGGGGCTCCCTTCAGCCACCTTAGTTCCCACTTGGGTCCCACCCTGGGCTCCTCATAAAGCAATTCCCTGTCTGGACCCAAGGAACTGCTGACGTCGCAGCGGCCAGGGAGCGTGGGAGGGAAAGCAAGCGAGTCAGCGCCTTTTCTCAGGAAGCTGCAGCCTCTCCGTCCTAATGTGACCAGCCATGGGCAGAGGCCCTGGAGCTGGGGGCAAGGGCGCCCCAGGTCACTGTCTACCCAGCTCACTGCACCTCATGGCCTGGCACGAGGTGGCTGAAAGTCTCTTCTCGTGTCTTGGTGACCCACCTTGATGACCATGAGCACAACTGATGTTGGAAGTATTCACCTGATGCCCTGTCACTGCACCTGGAAGGCCACCCCAAATTAGCATGCAGTCCTGGTAACTGCACCTTTGTGATGCCAGAGACATTTCAGATCAAGTCCTTATGCTCCCAGCCACCCCTCAATTGGACTGCACCCCCAACCTCCTCTTACAGATTCTGAACACACCACTGCAGTTTATCACACATGCGTACCTGTCATCCCCATAACTCCCTGGCAAGGTGGGGAATATTGTCCCTATTTTACAGATGAGGTTGAGTGACGCTGGGCAAGTGAGTTCAGCTGCCTCCGCCTGTCTATAAAATGGGGCTAATGACACTCACTCCTTGGGACAGCTGTCCTGACTAAATGCACATAAATCTCTCAGCCCAGCGCCTGACGTAATATACAGCAGTGGCTGTTGTGAGGATGCGAGTCTAGCATCTCAGCCACCCCGAGGCCCCGCTCTCACTTCCTTTTCCCCAGGTTAGGAAGGAAATGAGGTGGGCGAATCACAGTGTGTGTGTGAGGGTGGGCTGGGGGTGTCTTGAGGAAGGTACCTTGGTTTATGGGTCCGGGGCACTGGGTGGGTGCTCCCTGACCTTGCACAGGGCCCACGTGCGGCTTGGAGCTTGGGACACTCTGAGACACACTTGAACCCTGAAAAGAAGGGCCTTCCTCTGAGGGCCACCATGCACAGGGCCTGTCACCTAGAATCCAAGCATGGGCCCACCTCCTGTTGAAACAGCACTGAGAGAAGGGATGTCCAGGGCTGAAATAAAGCTTGACCTCCTCCCTGTGGATGGTGAGGACCCAGCAGGGGTGCCCCCGGAGTCACCCTTGGAAGGCACACATTCAAATTTTGGGGTCAGTGCATCTAGGCTGGGGCTCAGAGATTCTGGGTTTAAGAAGCTCTCCTTTTGGTGCACTTTGAGAAAGGCTGTGCTGAAGACAGCATCTCCTGCCACACCCAGCTTCCTCTCCCACCTCCCAATCCGGTGCTTCCCCCAAAGCGGAACATGCGTCCGCTACAGGATCAAGTCCAAACTCCCCAAGGCAAGGCCTCAGGTTACTCCAAGAACTACCTCCCAACGTCTCCTCCTGCCTCCTGACCCCTCAGATAGGAATTTCAGGCCCCCAGGCTTCTGCACGTGCTTCCTCTAGGAGTGCCCTCCCTCTCCGAGGCCTGGTAGGGAGATCGGAAGACTCGATTCTAAAGGGCCCTCTCAAAGTGGCCTTGCAAGAGCCAGCTGGACAAGACCTGCCACCTCCTCCCCTTCCCTGTCCACACACCTGAAAAATGCCACCACAGTCCTCAGCAACCAGTGCCCTTTAAACACACTCCCCTCCCCTACCTGAGTCGTGCACTTCTTATTCGAGGAGTCCACACACACCAGTTGCACACAAAGGTTCATAAAAGGTTGGGGAGCAGGAAGGGAGAAGGAGAGAGTGGAAATAGGAGGGAGGAAGAGAGAAAGAAAGAGGAAGAGAGGAATGAAAGAGGGAAGGAGGGAAGGAGGGAAAAGTTGTGAGCTCAAATAGCCAAGGGCTGAGGAGAAAGGCACTCTGGAGCTGACCTGGCTGATGCCTACTGTCTGGAACTCCTGGGCAGGGGACTGAGCCTCAAAGTTCTAATCTGTAAAGTGGGGGAATAATGCAAGTACCCACCTCCTTGGCTGACTACAGAGTTAAATGAGACAGTCCAGGCCAACCGATTAGAATGGTGCCTGGCATAGTGTAAACATTCGACAGCAAAAGCCAAGGATGGCTTTTTTGTTTTTGACAGGGTCTTGCTCTGTGCCCCAGGCTGGAGTGCAGTAGCATCACCATAGCTCACTGCAACCTCAAACTCCGGGCTCCAGTGATCCTCCTGCCTCAGCCTCCAGAGAAGCTAGGACTACAGGACGTGCCACCAAGTCTGGCTAATTTAATTTTTTTGTAGAGACAGTGTCTCGCTATGTTACCCAGGGTGATCTTGAACTCCTGGCCTCCAGCCATCCTCCCGCCTGGGCTTCCCAAAGTGCTAGGATTACAGGCGTGAGCCACTGCGCTGGGCAAAGATGGCTATTATTCTATTCTTGCTGTAGCCCCCGCTGGGTCTAGGCATACAGGAGCCTTCAGTAAGTGTGAATGGACACGACCTGCCACCCCGGCCAGCCCTCGCACTGCCAAATCCAGACTCCCACTCACACATCTGGACACCTGCCATAAGGACGGCGTGGGAGGGGGCGCTCTGGGCTGCCCTCCCCGCAGACCTGGGGAGAACGTGGAGGAAGGAGGGTCCTAGCCTGGGGACACCATCCACGCCAGGCCTCCAGGTCCTCGGCCACAACTCCCTCCAGGTGAGTCAGCCCAGCGCGGGCCGCCTGTTTAGACCGATAATGACAGGGCGGCCGCTGGGGCCAGCACCGCGAGGCCCCCTCGCCCGTCCCGCCCCGGGAAAACAAAGCCGTCGGAAGCCAGTCGGCCGTGACCAGGTGAAAGGAGACCCATGCCCCAACCCCTGGAGAGGTCGCCCTCGAGGTGGGGGGCGACGGGAACATGGGCCCCCAAGGGTTGCCTAAGCTCGGCAGGGAGGCTCGCCCCAGGAGCTCGCGCCAAAAGGAAGGCGCGGGAGCCCGGGGCGGTCCAGGGGCTGGAGGAGTGTGCTGGAAAGCCGAGCCAGAGAAGCCCCGGGGGTCCCAACCCCAGCCTTGGGGTTTGCCACCAGCACCCAAGCCGGCTCACCACGTCCAGGTCCGCCGCCAGGGCCGGGCTTCTGGGTTCAGTCCCTGCCTGGGTCAGCTGACCACGCGCCGCAGCCCCGCCCCGGGAGGTGCGAGCTCCGCCCACCACGCCGCGCGCTCCACCGCCCCGCCCCGGAGGCGTCTCCGCGCCCAGTCCTCGGTGGGCGGAGGCAGGGCGCCCGAGCGCGCATGCGCCGGCGTCATGCTTAGAGCCGTGTCTCGCGCCGTGGCCCGCGCCGCCGTCCACTGTGCGCGTCGCTGTCCGCCGCCGGAGGCTCGCTCGCTCGCCATGGCCCGGCCGCCGCCGTCGCGGGCCGCTTCGGGCGCCCCGGTTCGGCCCGCCACAGTGCTAGGCACCATGGAGATGGGGCGCCGTATGGACGCGCCAGCCAGCGCCGCGGCCGTGCGCGCCTTCCTGGAGCGCGGCCATACGGAGTTGGACACGGCCTTCATGTACTGCGACGGCCAGTCCGAGAGCATCCTCGGCGGCCTGAGGCTCGGGCTGGGCGGCGACGACTGCAGAGGTAACAGTCGCCCCTGACCGCCCCCTGCACCTTGCGGAGCTGATCCTGTCCCCAGCCGTGCACCGCCCGGCCGGACCGCGGGCAGCACCGACCTCCCGCTGCCCACCCCGCAGCTCTGGGACCGTCAGGCTCCTCAGACACATCTAGCTCCGGACAGCAGGACGGGGCTTTGCGCCTGCTGACTGCTTGCTTCTCCCTCTCCTTCCTCTGGGAGTTGCAGCTCAGGAGTCTCTCATCAGCGTTGACTGTCCATTCTTAGCTTGCTACCTCCATTGCCTTCCCCGCCTCCAACCCTGCCATGTGCCAGTAACCAGTCCCCACTTGGGCTCTCTGCCTGTCCCCTACCCCCAACCCATTGCCCTCACTTCCCATGTGCTTTCTGAGCACCCTTTTCTCATCCTGGTGTTTGCTCAGTCCCTAGACTTTGTCCTGTTCAGTTGACAGTTCCTCTGGCACTCTCAGGGAGAACTGTAGCCGCACCATAGGCCGGGCTAGGGGAGTGGGAGAGAGCCGATAAGGCCTTTCTGTCCATCCTGTGCCAGGCTTTGACATGGGGCTATAAGAGGAAAGGTGACTCTAACTTACCCCAGAAAGCTCAGTTTAATGGGGAAGATTGAAGCAGTGATTGCTGGAGAGTCCAGAAGAGAGGGCACTTTTGGGGCCTGGGGGCCAGGCAGAGGCTCTGGGGAAGGCTTAGGGAACACTGGAGCTGGGACTTAAAGGCTGAGGGGAGAACAGGAAAAAGGATCTTAGAGTCTGAGGGCACAGCTGTGCAAAGACTTAGCTTGGAAATGCAGAGTGCGTGGTATGTACAAGAAAGGCAAGTGTGGCTTGAGTGGGACCGTCCTTCATTAGCCTGGTGCCATTGGTAGTGCCTGGCACATAGTGAGGGGCCCCCAGTAAACACTGGCTGTTGTCATTACCATACTTCACCTCCTTTGCCATCCTGAGGCCCTTGCTCTCCATCCCCACCGAGAGGCCCTCTCTGGGTCCCCGTTAGGTTCGTAGCTTGATGGATCTGGAGGAACAGAAGCAGAACGTGTCTCTCGGGCCCACACTTTTTCTCGGTCACTTGGCTGCCTCTTGTTTATAAGGAAGATTGGTTTTTCTTCTCTAGCCCTTCCCTGCTTCCTTCTTTGAGGCCGGGGGCTCACAGGGCCAAAGTCCTCAGATCAGACCTGAGCCAAAGTTCACGCCAAGAAGGTGGGGGCAGGGGAGGGAGGCCGTGGGAGAAGGGAGAAAATCTGGACAAGAAGCTGTAGAACTTGAACTTGTTCTTTCCTGTATCTCAAGGGATCTCATCCTACCCCTCTGACCTGCTGAGTTGGCTTGCCCAGTAGGAAAAGTGCAGAGCCCATTCAGAGTCCACACAGCTGGGGTTCTTTATAGGGCAAGGAGCAGTGCTAAATTAACTCACTTCCAAGCTGCTTAGGTGGCAGAACACTGTTGTTCTCATAGGGATCTGGTCTCTGCACTGCATGTACGTTTGTGCATGCTTCTGTGAGTCTGGAAGGGGAGGGGAACTATAATCGCCTTCTGTCCAGGTTGCCTCTAACAGTCTCTCAAACTGCTCTCTGCCGGTGGCCCACATTCAGGTGGCTGCCTGTTCCCTAAATTCTGTAACAGCCTCTTTACTTGTCTTCCTGCTTCCAGGCCTCCCCCTCGCGTTCTTTCTCTGTACTGCAGCCAGAGTGAACACAGGTGACCTATTCACATCCTAACAAAACCTGTGAATTGATCATTCAGTGATCAGTCCAGATTCAATGGTGTGGTATTTGAGAACCGGTGGGATCAAATCTGTGCCCTCTTTTGTTGTCTCATGTCCCACTGTATTTATGCCCTGCCCTGGAATTTATGCTCTTATAACTCAGAATTGGAGATACGGAGCCTCGCATACTGTGTTTTCTTGCCTCTGTGACTTTGCCTGTGTTGGCACGCTCTGCACTTCCCACCCTTCCCTAGAATTCCCAGCTTGGTCTCATGCCTCTCCTCTGGGCTCCTTTAGCCTGTGTGCATTTCTCCACTGCACTTACCATATTGTAACATCAGCCTCCAGATTGTCAGCTCCAGAAGGGCAGAGTATACAGAGATCAGTTCATCTCTGTATACTCAGTCTCTAGTGCAAGGCCTGGCATAGCCAGCAGTTTGATGACTAATGATACTGATTGTAACAGAGCCGAACGTTAAGAACTTGCACGGTAAGATGTGATTTGTTCCCCGTGACCTCCTGATGAGGACAGTTCCATTATTATCATCCCGATTTTACAGAATAGGAAATTGGAACTGAGAGAGTAAGTTAGGCAGGGTCACCTGGTTAGCCTGTGGCTCTTGTAAGTCCTTAACCATTACATTCTTCCACCAAGTGAAAATTGCTACCAAAGCCAACCCTTGGGATGGAAAGTCACTGAAGCCTGACAGTGTCCGGTCCCAGCTGGAGACGTCACTGAAGAGGCTGCAGTGCCCCCAGGTGGACCTCTTCTACCTGCATGCCCCTGACCACGGCACCCCGGTGGAAGAGACGCTGCGTGCCTGCCA